>JAPYZL010185295.1:0-14022 GCA_030522825.1 Platygaster orseoliae
TATATATATATATATATATAAATAAAAACATTATTCTGACATTTTATACAATCATTGAACGTTTCTCGTTCTAGCCAAGATGTTTCGATATAATCAGGGCCGGTGGGGTCTTCCCTTCCTCATCTTACGTCCATTTAACTCCTTTAATTTAGCGGAGAAAAGCGTTGGGTCAGTTACCGCCAACACTAATGCCGGACGACCGAACGAGCGAGCTAACATAATGAAGGTTCATGGAGTTTCTTCCTCCAGTCTCAGCTATGGCTTTTGTCTCTTTTCCCATCTCACCAGCGGGCAAACTAACGTCTAATCGAATTATTCCCTCTAACCACACCCGGCTTTTCCAGCACGTCCTTGGTCCTTTGCTCCTTCTGACGGTCCTTTCGTCCTTTTCCGTCCCTGACCGTGTCAGGAATGGACATTGTCTTTTGATTCTCCTTAACGTTCCCCTTGCGAATCGTGATTACTTCCCGTTTTCTCGAGGCAACATAACTTTTACAGGTTTGAAAACACGAATTTTTGGATATTTCATAGACATTGTAATTACAGAGGAATAAGCAGTATTTTTTTTAAAGTTTTATAAATAACGAATCAAATTTTTTCAATTCAAAAATTTCTGTTTTCCATCAAAAGAATCCACAACAAAAATTATTCTCATTTATTTTGTTTTTTTTTGATGCAAAAAATCCGCCTCAAAAATTCACAAGAGATAAAATTCAAAATAATTGAATAATTGAAAAAAAATATTCATCTATTTTATAATTTTCTTTGATAATACGATATTCTTTCGAATAACTTATAAATAAATCCAGTTAACGTACAAAAACGTGTCGTTGGTGAAACTAAATTTCTATTAAAAAAAAAATTTATTACATGAATTCATATATTCTCAAATTTAAGAGATGATGCAAAATCAAAACCTGAATCCATCTAATATTCAAGCCCGACAATCACTGGTCGAGTGGTTGATTAAGGGTCAGGTTGAAGGGCGACATTTTTCGAAAAGCCCTCCCTGGAAATCTGTCAAAACACGCGTGCGAGGGAGGGTACGGAAAAAATGCGAGGCTAATGTATGAAAATTGAAACGGAGAAATGGCATGAAAGATATTTACCCATACGGTGGAGCTAAAACTGACACCCTTGGCTTTTCACTGCTGTAACGTTAATACCCGTGCAGTTCATATTATTGTCAGCAGCGTGTGGGAGGGTGAATACGAGAGACATACGGATGGATGAATGGGAGAGTCAGGGGTTAATTTGAGACAACGCGAATAAATGTAGTTAATATTGGATATGAGGGGGAGCTTGTCACCCTTGCAAGCTCTTTTTTCTCCCTCCATACCAACTTCTCTCTCTTCCTTTTATTTTCCTTGTTCTCTATTCGGAATTTTTCACATTTTTTCCATCGAGTTTTATGTAAGTTATGACCCTTTTCTATTATCTTTGAATCTTGGATATGTTTCTGTATTTAAAATTTTCAACATAATTGTTTATTACTCAAAAATGGGTTGTAGAATAGCAAAAATGTTTTGCAGGTAATTTCAGGATGCCCATTACTGCATATTTCTTTAAAAGAATTGGGGATAACAAAAAAAAAAAAACAAATTTTGTTGAACAGTGTTATTTATTCATTGCGAAGTATGGCCACATAATTTAAATTAATAATTTTTCATGTCTTTTTAATCGACATGATTCGTTAAAAATGGTTTCAAATGATCTTATCCCAAGCAAAATTTGTGTAATTCATTCAAGAAGCCCAGATCTTCCCCAAATCCACGCCCGCCCCCTCCGGCGCATCTCCTCGCCGACACCTCTAGGATGATGAAAAAGCTCCCGAAGCTTTTCACCCGGAAAGTCTTCAATCAGTGTAGAAATGATCGAATCATGATATCTCGTGAGCGTAGACGTCGAAGAAGTAGCGAGGGTGTGCGCACATCGGGGCGAGATTAATGTATTCAAATGGCGTTCCCGGGCCAGCTGGGCAGCGCCAATTTATTAAATGGAAAGATTGCAAATTTCCCGACGTAAAGTGCCCGGCGTGGGACTAATGGCGAGAGGGGCATAAAAATGAGCCATCGTGAGTGATTAGACGCCGCATGGCACTATTGCTGGCGGGTCAATCTGAGGCTAATCAAATCATGCAGCATCCACCGCTCCGCGCAACGGGGCGCCCGGCCTGTTTGTCACTTTTTTTGCTCCATTCGGGATTTCTAACCCCCTCTCGTTTCAGCCCTTTTCGGTTTCCTGCGTCTTCCGCTTGGTTTCCACGAGCCAGAGCAGATTGCTCCGCTCGCGCTTTATTAATTTCATCCGTTGGGGTCGCTTCCGACCCCATCAGCGCTCGCGTGACTAATAATCCGCCTCGGCTCTCGCGTAATAGGCTCATCGCCGAGCTTCTGCGTGTTTAATGCGTTCCATGTTTTTGCATAAAATGGCGCAGGTGCGTAGCTGAAGGGGGTTTCGGGGGTTCAAAACCGTCCTGAAGTTTGGATAGAATTATTTTTTTTGGAGGGGGGGATACTTTTCTTAAAAGTGTTTTACTAAGAAAAATGTTTCTCAAAAAAAGTTTTCTCATGCTTTTTATTTTTCCCAATGTCCAAATTTCCCAGAAATCATTTTTTCCAGACATTTTAATTCCCAATATAAGTTTTTCCCAGAAATTTTCTTCGTACGATTTAAACTGAAATTCAATTTTAACAGTTAGCTTCTGTTATATAAGAAACTTATTGTGATGTCTCTTATTTTTCCGTCAATATTGAAAAAAATGTATACAATGCAAGATATAATTTATAATTAAAAACATGTTTTTGGGAAATAATATTTTTGGAAAAAAAGCTTGCAATCTTGAATAACAAATCTGTTTCACTCATACGCACCTATTTTACACATTTTTGAAAAGGCTTTGGGAGTGAACATGAAATTTAATTTGTTTTTTGACTAGGTCAATGAAGTTTGTCATTTTAAATATGGATTTTGTAAATGCTGATGTGGCACACGAATTAAAAGGAGTCGAGGAATATTTTGAAACAGTAATATTATTCAGTAAAAGTATGAATATCGAGTTTTGTTGCCAGATTTATAATAAATTATGACAGTGAAATTCCTTTCCAATTATTATAAAATTTGACTTTAATCGAAAATTGTCGATGTGAAAGATTTCATGATTTACAATGTAATGCGTTGATGTAAATAATGAGTTCATTTTAAGAACTAAAAAATAAAAATAATGCTTGCTTCAGAATAATTTTTTCTGCAATGAAATTTGAATTATAAATGTTTGGCTAGAATTATGAGGAAAGGAAAAATTTAGAAAATTGTTTCAGGGCAGTGATTGAAAGAGAAAATTAGAATCTACGAAAATGCTAACAGTACACAAAATTTTCAACCCTGGAGCATACAGTTTGAGAAATATACATGAAAATTCATAAATATACCAGAAAATGTTTAAAATCATAAACTAGTATTTTATTACATATCTATCTTTCTCCTATCTTTCAACACTTGAAAAATATGTAGAGATAACTTTCCTCAAAATTTCTGAGACTTTTAATTTAAGGGATAGAATTCTATAGAAATCTTTATAGAAAACGATAAAAACACCAGGAAGTTTTTTCAGTTGAATAAAAAAAAAAATTCTCATAATCTATGTAAAAGACAGTGTAAAATCAATAAAAAAATCAAGATAATTGAAAATTTCAATACCATACCATCAAATTTTAGAAATCTAAAGAAATACCAGAATATGTACAAAGTATTTTATTGACCATTAATTTGTTCGAGAGAAAACGCCAAGTTTTGATGAAGCATCAAATTATTTGAAATTATGGCTTTGGATGGAATTCTAAAAATCATAATTTTTAAACAACAAAATTTAGTTTATTGAAAATACTGTTGAAAATTGTCCACATATAATATGAATCTAAAACAGATATCAAGAATGGAAAAATTGTAACGATGTTCAAATTTTTGATTTGGAAACTATTTGATTTTTTGTATATTTGAAAGACGATCATAAGAATTTTCGAAATTTTACTGGACTTTATAATTTCCACGGGTAGAATGAACTTTTCAATGTTAATAGAAAAAAATATAATGATTGAGCCACTTTTTGCGAAATGATAGCATTTTGTATAAACGAAGGCTAAATTACTGAATGACTGACAAAATGACCTTAAAAAATCATAATTCGCCTTCAAAAAAAATTTGAGCTAGTAGAGGCTGATACTTAATTTTTTTATTCATATTATCATTAAAAAAACATATACACAAGAAAAAGAAACTAATGCTATTTAAAATTTTTGAGTCCAGAATTTTTCAATTTTTTTTTATTACAATATAAAAAAATGTTTTCAAAATATACCATGTTTCTTATTTATATCTTCTAGAGAAACTTTTGCCGACAAATAGAAAAATAAACGTTAAAGATCTTCAATTTTTTCGTCAAGTTATCGCATTTTCAACGTTGACAAATCACACGAAAATTTTTTTCTGAAACTTACCAAAATTCATGTAAAACCTTGAATAAACGAATTCGATGAAGCCCCTAACAAGGAATTTTCTAAACATGTTTATACACTAGTCATTTTAATTCTTATAAGAAATAGCAAAAATCTTATAAGAATTAAAAATTTCTTATGAGAACTCTATATATTATAAGAAAATATTTAAATCTCGTACATTTTTTATAAGCTGGAATTTTAATCAAAAAATTTTCTATAAAAATTTCTGCAAGAAATAAAGTTTTATAAAAAAAGTTTTTACTACAAGAATCCTCAAAGTTCGACTGTTTATTTTAAACGACGAATTTTATCGTCGATAGTTTAATCAAATTTTGTTTGTCGACGATTTTTAAGTGCTTCACTGAATTCGCTATTTTGAGGTTTTAAATCATTAATTATAAATGAAAAAAAAATTCTCGTGTAATTTTTCAACATTGTAAACTTTGTCAACATCATCACAGCCATCGTTTAACATCGCAGACTGCTCACAATTTTTCAAAGACCCGAAGCTACTCCTTTCCATTTTCAAAACGAGCTCCACGGAATAGTTCTTGCCCGCGACCCCCGTTCCGGAAGATAAGCAAAGCTCTGTGCGGTGTTTGCATATTGATTCACGCCCGTGGTGGCGCTAGATGAGGAAGAAGATGAGGAGATTGAGGCGAGAGGCCGGGGAGGGGAAAGAGAGGAGTCTATACGACCAAGTTGGCGTGGAAACTTGAAGGGGGGGGGAGGGACGTAATGAAGCACCGCACAGACACGCCATGAATATTCATTCATAATCTAATACCTGGAGCGAACTGAACCGGGGCGGAGCGAGTCTCATCATCTAGGCATTCTGTGTTATATTAGACGTCACGGGAGGTCGGGGGGTGAGGGGGGAGGGGGATGGGGGTCGTAAAAGGGTGAAGGGGGTCGAGGGGGACGACCTATCACTACCGTGCCCACGATTTCGTAACCGGATATACGCGTCGGCTCCTCCGACATCGAACCCTCGCTATAAACTGTGAGGGTGACATCTACCTCCCAATATAATATGTGCCACGATCGCCCTTTGCAGCTATAGTCGGATTTCATGTCTGCACTTGTGTTACGGGGATGTGAGTTAACCGGTCAGAAAAAAATTTGTTCGGTTATGGTAATTTATGACTGTCGTTTAACGTCATTTACGGTAAAATTTCGAAATTTCTAATTCCATTTGGTTATTTTTTATCTGGGATGGATTCTTGGTTGAAAATCAAATATACTTCTGGCACACATTGATGGTAATCGGTTGGGTAATGGTAATTTGACTGTCATTTTTAACGTCATTAACGGTAAAATTTCAAAAATTTCCTACTCTGTTTTGTTTATTTTCAGTCTGGAATAAACTCTTGGTTAAAAATCTAACTTCCTGACATACATTGATGATAATCGATTGGGTTATGGTAATTTATGACTGTCATTTAACGTCATTTACGGTAAAATTTCAAAAATCTCAAATTCTATTTTGTTTATTTTCAATCTAGAATAAATTCTCGGTTGAAAATCTAACATACTGACAGACATTGATGATAATCGGTTAGGTTACGATAATATGAATGTCATTAAACGTCATTAACAGTAAAATTCCAAAAATTTCTAATTCCATTTAGATTATTTTCAGTTTGGAATGAATTCTTGGTTGAAAATCTAGCATACTGACACACATTGATGATAATCGGTTGGGTTATGGTAATTTATGACTGTCGTTTAACGTCATTTACGGTAAAATTTCGAAAGTTTCTGATTCTTTTTGCTAATATTCAAACTGGAATAAATTCTTGGTTGAAAATCTAACATACTGACATACGTTGATGATAATCGGTTGGGTTATGGTAATTTATGACTGTCATCTAATGTCATTTACGGTGAAATTTCGAAAATTTCTAACTCCATTTTGTTTATTCTCAATCTGGAATAAAGTTTTGGTTGAAAATCTAACTTGCTGACACACATTGATGATAATCGGTTGGGTTATGATAATTAATGACTGTCAATTAACGTCATTTACGGTAAAATTTCGTAAATTTCTAATTCTACTTTGTTTATTTTTATTCTAAGTTGAATTCTTGGTTGAAAATCTAACATACTGACACACATTGATGATAATCGGTTGGGTTATGGTAATTTATGACTGTCACTTAACGTTATTTATGGTAAAATTTAAAAAATATCTAACTACATTTTGTTTATTTTACGTCTGGGATGAATTCTTGGTTGAAAATCTAACATACTAAGACACATTGATGATAATCGGTTGGGTAATGGTAATTTATGACTGTCAATTACCGTCATTTACGGTAAAATTCGAAAATGTCTAATCCGATGTTGTTTATTTTCAATCTGGAATAAATTATTGGTTGAAAATCTCACTTCCTGAAACACATTGATGATTTTCCTCATTTTATAAGTTGTGATACTGTAAGTCCAGGTCTTCTGAATAGGACGATTGACTGTGATAAAAATTGTGACAAAGTTATAACTTATAAATTGTAAGGCAGAACGATAATTCTGAATCAAGGACACATTTTTATGTAGCGGATTTTTTTATACATTTATCATGTTGTTATTTATTTTTATTTGAATTTATTTTGAATTCATTTTCATCATTTTTAATAATTCATTTTTTTATAAGGATTTTTTTATGATTTTTCCATTTACAAATAAATAAACTAATTTCTGAATGTTGTGTATTAAATTTGTAGTGTAAAAAAATGAGCGCAAACAAATCTAATACAAAGTGAACATATTTTGTTGAAATAACGATTACGAAAAAATTTTTTTTTTTTACATTAAGTGCAGAATTTCAGTTTTTATGATAAAACTTTAGCGACCAAATAAATAAAAAAAGATAAAAATCGGACGATTCTCGGCTGAGTTATGAAATTACGAAGAAGAATTATCATGTAGCAATTAAGAAAAATAAACATTTGAGTACGTATTTTGAAAATTTCTTAAATAAGAATTCCTTGCAAAAAAAAAGAGTTACCCATTATCACTTACATGATTTGAGATGATTTTCAAGTATTTCTATACATTGAAAAAAATGATTTATTTATTTATTTATTTATTCATTCAGGTGTACAAAATACAGAGTTTATTTCTCTATAGATATTTAATATTTCTAGTGTTTTTCTTAACTTTGTCGTTATAATCATGACTAAAACAATAGTTACTGATTTTTATATTCTCATGTAGAATTTTTTATTTTCTTTATAATTTTCTAGCTATTTAGAGGATCACCACAGACATTTTTTCAATTCGATGCTAAAAATTCAAAATTGAGTGCAAATATAGACTATCTATAAAAATATTGAATTTCGAATGAATCACAAGCAAATCATGTTTGAACTCAGATTAAAAGTAATAACTAACGATAGAAAAAAAATACTTTCTCAATATTTTAAATATACATATTTCCAAACATTTTTTAATTTTAAAATTATCATTTGATATCAGCAATATTTAAAACACAAAAAAATTTCTGCGTCTCTTGATAAAATTAATGTCATTTTGATTATTAATAAATCAAAAAATATACGTTAAACCCTTAAAAGTATATCCTGGCTTTTCCATTCAAGGTCACAACTTGGCTTCTAACCTCGAACTTTCAACTTCAAGGTCACCATTCTACTCAAAAATACCCTAAATATGTTCAGAGCCATTCCAAGGGTCTTAAAACTCATCGACTTAAGGGTTTTTCCGATAAGGGTTCAGCATAAGCCCTTGCTTTTCCCTCTTTATTCTCCCTACCTCAAAATCTATGGTTTGTTATACACCGCGTCGAAAATAGCGAAACGGCACGCAATATTCCTTGCGATATTGCCGTTTTATGATAATGTTATCAGCAGCGCTCGGCTTCAGATGAGCTAGCGCGATACGAGCTCGGAAGATTCGCGTATTGTACAGCATGTGCATTGTGTACACACGTACAGGGCGCGCGTGCGGGACACCAAGCAGTAGCTCGCTCTGCCTAGCAGCCAGTCCCATCAAACCCTGGATTTAGTAATCTGCCGAGATTTATGAACGCCCGGTCGCTCGCTCCTCGTCCCTTCTATTCTCCGTTTCTCTGCTGTCGCTGCCAATGCTGTGTAACCAGGGATGTGAGTTTACCGGTCAGAAAAAAAATTGGTCAGGTCATATGGTAATTTCTGACTGTCATTAACCGTCATTTACGGTCGAATTTCGAAAATCTCTAGTTCCATTTTACTTTCAGAGCACGTTTACGGTTAATAATTATCGGTCATGACCGAATTTAGATGGAAAAAATAAACACAAAATGTAATTGAACAATTTTCAAAAATTTTGGGAGAAAATAACCAAATCCAGTTATTTCAGATTTTATAAATTGCTTTTATAATTTTCTATGGAAAACTAATGAGTGTGTCAGTGTATCAATACGTCTGTTGCCAAAAATGTTGTCATCAACAACAACTTGTACTTTTTATCACGAAATATTGCAATCGTGATTTAGTCTCGAAAATTAAATTTTTCATAAAGATTTATTTTATACCGGACTACAATTATAAAAAGTACTGAAAAAATCAAGATTTTGAATTATGTAAATAATAATATTGATATATTCAGTCTCAAATATTGCATTTTTTGAAAAAAAATTCTTTCACACTCTCATTTGATTTCTAAGAATTTCCAATGACATAATAATAATTACATACAATCTACTTATATATATATATATATATATATATATATATATATATATCATATAATTTACAATAAATTTATAGTATATATTATTATGTTTATTACATATATTGTATAATTATATGTAATTCATAGTATATAATAATTTATAATGATTTTTATCTTATATTCTACTACATTAATAGCAAATAAAGACAAAACATGGATTTTCATTTATTTCATTACATATTTTCTAGGAAATGGACGTTTCAAAAATAAAAACATTCATTTCTTCGTTGATATCGGTATATGAGAATAATTTTTCATTCGAACATTTTGTAAGTAAACACATATACATATTTATTTTGTTTAAATATATAATTACGTTACACAGTTTTTTAAATTAAGAAAATTTTTATATTTTTTCAAATTCAATATCATCATGCTTAATCTCATTTGTGGACAAAAATTTAATAAATATTTTAGGTAAACCATGCATTTTGTTTGGTTTTGAAACAAAGTGATAACTTGAAATTTACTGTAGTTTCACACTGTAATGCTTGATTTACGTCTTTATATGAAGGGGCTGCGGTCGAAACCTGTTAACCAACATTTCATAAAGTTAGAAGGTAATTTTAGATTCCAGCAATTTTTTTTCAGAAAAAGGTATTTTTTTCGGTTTGCATCTGTGGCTTTGCAATAAATGACACAATTTTATATTGCATGATATATTTTTTCGCAATCAACAACTGTTTACCATTTATTATTATGCACAGAGTCGGGATTAAGTATTCCGAAAATTCAATGTTTTATCAGCGTCCTACAGAAACGCATTCATATTCAAAAGTATTGAAAATCTCTCCTGGTGGGCATGCTGAAAAAAATTTCGCATAAATGACGGAGATAACTAGATAAACTAAAATTAAAGTCTAGAAAGTATTTTTGCAACACTCGTAAGAACAACATTTCTTCTTTGCTACTTCTTTACAAGAATCAGCTTACTAGATTACCTACCAACTTTTTATTTTTCTTGTACTCAAAATCATATGCTGAAAACAGGGACGTCGCAGCCGGGGGGTCAGCGGGGGCAGCTGCCCCCCCCCCAGAAATTTCACTGTTTTTTTCACAATTTCACACAGCGGCAGTTGGCGAGTCTAGTAGATCACTCACTGGTGATGGTTCAGGTATAAAAATAGCTATTTATTTATTACAGTCATATTGTCTGGAATCAGAAAATGGGTGTCTTAGAGTATGATTTATTAGGATAGAATATATACTGCGAAATTTTGCACTGTATCGAAACTGTTTCAGAATTACCAGGAATATATGAAGTATTATAGTCAATGTTACAAAATACTCTTGCATTTCTTACGAATGTATGTATGTGTACATGAGTATGTCCGAGAGGTACACAATGTACTATTATAGAAATCCTTTAGTTTAGAAGTACTGTTAGTTCTTGTTGAGGATGGTGGGTACTTCTCCCCACTTGGAAAATTCTAAATGTTTGAAATATTCACACGAAAATGCATCGACTTACAGATTTTAGTTTTACGAAATCATCGAAATTTTTCATATCTTACACAACTTTTGATGAATTTATTAAATTCTAATTTTTTATTGAATTTTGACAATTTTATACTATCTCCTTTACGATGAATAATTTTAAACAAGAAAATATTTTAAGAATATAAAAGTGAAATGCCCGAAAAGACCATGTGAAAATAAGTCAATGAACAATGAGTTGTTGTACTGAATTATTTAAATTTATAACAATTCACAAAAAATGTTCAGTTTCTTTAATTCTAGATTTTTTTTTATTTCCGAATTTATCGACCATATCCATTTGATTAAACGTATTTTAATTTTAAAAATTTGAGGGATATTACCCGGTTTCTATAGTTTTTCGAAATTTCAAAAACTCTTCGCAATCTACGACTTGATTAGCACTTTCTAAAATTCAACAAATTTTTCGAATTTTCGAATATCTTTAAAATTTCGGATTCTTTTATTTTTTCTTTTTATTTCAAGAATAATAATAAAAAAAATAAATGACAAAAATTTGTTCAACTCATGAGGATTTTTCACAATTTTTTAATATTTCAAATTTTTTAAAATTCTGGAGAAAAAAATACACGTTCAGAAAAAATATGATAATGAACACTATATTTACAGAACTTATAAACATTCTTTTGCATTCTACGAATTCTTGAAATCATATAGAGTTATTGACGGTCTTAAAAAATTCGATAGTTTTTTTAATTTTTCAACTTTCAAACATAATAAAAACTATTTTAAGCCTTTTATTCAATTTAATAATAAATTTATCCTTTTTAAAGATTTTTTATAATTTTTGAAAACTTTTTGAGTATTTTATGGTGTTTTTGACAAAAAAAACAATCTTTCATTATTCAAAAAAATTAAGTAATGAATGTAATTTGCAAAATATGTGGACATTCTTTGAAATTCTACTAATTCTATGAATTATATGAACTTATTAACAATCTTGCGAATTTTCTATAAGTTTTTGATTTCAGAAATTCAAAAGATTCTAAACAATACTTAAACTATTTCATACTTCTCAAATTCGACATGAATTTGTTTGTCATCTAGATTTCTTTTGATTTTCATAAACATTTTAATTTTTTAGATTTTTATGAAAAACTGAAAAAACATTATCCATATCTCCAAAAAATACAATTCACAAAGTTCATGAAAATTCTACCAATTTTATACATTTCATGAAATTATTGGCAATTTTTAAAATCATCAGTAGTTTTCGCTTTTTCGGGATATTAAAAAATTTGTAACGTGATTCAAACTATTTCATGTTTTCCCAATTTTCTAAAAATTTTTGTAACTAGTTGAGATTTATAACTCTATTATGAGATGTTTAAAAATTACAACTGAAATAAAAGTTCACATCAACAGTATAGTGCATTCTCATTGCCCAATACTAAAATGTTCGTAAAAATTATTATTTTTTTTTTTTAGTGACTCTTAACTTTTTTTTTAGGTTTGCCCCCCATGAAAAATTTCGTTGCGACGTCCCTGGCTAAAGTAAGAAATTAGTTAACCCAATTCACGAGGTACGGTTTACCATATGTAATTCCGTATGTTAATTTACATTTTTTATTGTCTGAGAAATAACTATTTAGAAAATTTTATATGAAAATATTTGTAAATGCTACAAAAATACAGAAAAAATGAAAAATAAATGAATAACAAGAAAAACGTATCTCAAATACTCATAAAAATTAAATAAATATGAAAATTGAGATATTTTTACAAAAAGTAAATTAGACATCGATACTTTATTACCCATATCTAAGGTTTTATTGCCGAACTTATCTGAATATTCTTTTTCATTTGAAATCCTTATTAATAAATGACACGATGACTGCTATTGAAAATTTTTTTCTGTTTATTCTGCTCTGAATCAAATAATGGCCAAAATTGAATTGACATTGAGTGAACATAAACATTGTTTATGTATTTTATAAAAAATTCTCTTTAAGTTAAGTTCACGTGAACTGCACACTCAAAAACGTCAAACAATTTTTACGTATATTTACAAGCAAACATCAGACAAAAAAAATTGTGTGAAACTTTTATATGATGTTTGCATTAAATTTGCGTGAGCATCTAGTAATTGAACATAAACATGCTAAAAAGATGTTACTCATTGAAGCTATGCAGTTTAAACTAAATTGTTTTTTGGACAACTTTTCATAATCAGGTTGCAGTTGTTGCAATGCAAATACTTTGATTGTGTAAATTAGGGCAGTGAAAATAATAGCATTTTGCCAAAGTACTTACATGTATTTAGCTTTTGATCTGGCCCGCATCCAGTATCAGCTAAAGAATATAATGGTTCTTTTATTTGATTCGGTAATCCGTATATGATGCAAAAATTAAGTGTGTTCGAGTTCCATAAAAGGCAAGTATAATAGAAAGTGTTTTTCGCATATTTTCTATCGCGGTTCATCGCAAGTTAGGTTTCTCAAAACAAACTATCAAAATGTGTAACATGTAAATATCAGCAGGACAGTTGCAATAACAATAAATATTTTAGGTAAACCCTGCATTTTGGTGTGTTTTTTTAAACAAAGCGAAAACTCGAAATAAACTGTAGTTGAAAACTGCAATGCTCGATTTTCGTTTTTATATATACTGGGTTCTCGTAACGGTACAATATTTACAAAACTTTGCAGTTTACGTAAGTACCGTGCCTAATTACTTTGTTTGATGATAAAAACTATGCATTTGAGATTGTCCGCGATAACAAATCTTCTATTTTCATAGAAAATGTAGTAAGAAATGCCTTTTTTTGTAGTGAAATCAAGATAATTAACAAAACGAAAGTATAAAATGTTCTAGCTGTCGTGCAGCAATGTGAAATCGATAATTTTCTGGACACTAAAAATTTTTTTTTCTGAAGAAACATTGTTTGTGATTTTCTTTCTTTTTTTGTGTATTTGAATTTATACGTTGGCAATACTGTAAAGCGGCGCCCCTGGCGCCCGCGCCATTTTGACACATACACACACTCAGTCAGACAAGTAGAAAATAAATCTAATAAACGCGAGCTCGGGGTTTTTTTTGTCCAAAACCTTTGAAAAGTGAAGCCCCGAACTTGGAACATTCAAAAAATTCGAAACATATGGTCTTTCGAGCCGGATGTCACGCGCGCGGTACCGAAAATCGCGGTGAGTGGCATAGACAAAGTGTCGAAAGTGGACGCGACGGCCTAACCTCAAAACGTTGTGAAGTCGCGTTACCACGAAAGTGCCGGGGAACAGTTCGGGATTGCTACGCCGTAGTGGATCGAATTCGTTCGCGGTTTTTTGATTCCTGTCCTCGC
>JAPYZL010185310.1:0-20294 GCA_030522825.1 Platygaster orseoliae
ATTTTTCAAACGTGATTCAAATCTTGAGGAAAATTATAGGATTCACGAAATTTCGGAGGGGGCCCGGGCCCGTCGGGCCCTACGGCTGGCTACGGCCCTGATCTGTAGTGAATTAAATTTTCGAAAACGTCATGGAAAATTTATGGGAATATCCCAAATCCTAACATAGCACTTCTTCTTACATTCGCTGGTCTTCATAATTTTTCTCATGGTTTCCCTCCCAAATGACGTTACCTTATCAATTCTCAATAAATGCAAGATTATTTCATGTATTTCTCCAACCAAATATAACATGAAAAACCTAATCAATAAATGATACCTATGATTATACTACAACTTGATACAGTAAAAGCTCCAGCGTTCCAAAGCTGTCTCAAGAACAGTATGGCCAAGCTCCGATAAGGGAATACGTTCTCCAAAGCTTTCTTTTAGCGACGGACGTTTCGCATCCTCCTCTCGCCACTTAATCATCAAAAGCCGATTAGAAGGAAAAGGATTAATTTGTAACCACTTTTCTCCTTATTCCTATCATTCTTTTCCAGAGTACAAAGCACATTAATTGTCCGAATAAAGACATGTAAAAAAGACATGTAAAGACATGTAAAAAACTTTGTCTCAAGAATTTGTGGTTGAAATATCATTTCCACGAAAAGTAACCTTACATTAGTGAAAATTAATATTTTTATAATAATATTTACAAATAAAAGGTAGGACACCATAATAACCAAATCGTTATAACCGAAGATTTTTATGTCCATATAATGAAATCTATCAATTTTTTAAATATTTTATTCTAACTTCAATCTTTCAATAGTGTGAAAAATAGACAATATGAATTTTGTATTTTGTGATCACAATCACATTTTTTTTTAAGTGTATGGTTTTTTTATTTTAAAACAAAATTTTACAAGCTTGGAAGTATTTAAAAATTACGAAAAATTATTTTCAGTTACAAAAAAAATGAATAATGTTTTTCGATTAGTATTGTTAAAATATAAAGAACATGAAAGAGCATTGGGATAATTCTCCAGATTGTTGTAAGTTCTATGAAATTCTAATAGTTTGTTGAATTTCAGATAACAGTAACAAATGTTCTACATTGTGAAAAATTTTTCGATTCCGAAAAATTATAAAAACCGTGTAATTCACTTCATTTTTAAATATTAAAAAATGTTTCATCATACGGATACAGTCCAAAATTTTTGAAATTTATAAATAATCTACATTACAATATAAATTTGAGAAATGTTAGGTATTTGCTAAAAATGTTAATGGTTCGGTTGAACTATAATTTAATGATTGATTAATTGTTGCGTGGTATTTTTAGGTTTTTCATTTTCATATTATTAAGTTTTTTAAAATCAAAAATTGATCTTCGAACAAAGATGTTATTTAATTGTAAAAATTCAATAAAAATTTGGAGTTCCAGAAAATTTTTACTGATTTTGTAAATTGTTCAAAATGTCGAGAATTTTGAAAAACTGCAATTTGTAAGTTTTTTTCCTAGTTTTCATTTTTTTGTAAATCAACAAAATTTTTGTAGAGTTTTGAATTCGACTTGTTTTTATTAATTTCTTGCTTATACTATTGTAAATATATTATTCATAAACATAATTCAAACATGTTTTATGTAAACACCTTTTCCCGAAATTGGTAGAATTAGGTTTTCTAATATTTTTTGGAGATCATATAATGTATTGAACATAACGTACAATTAGATATTGTGTCTTGGACATTATGTTTTGGACATACCGGTACCCGATTCAAAAAAAAAAATATAACACAATTATACATTCTTTTTGTTTAATTATTTAAATAAAAATAAAGTTTCGTGATTGGATGACTTTTACTTGGAATAACTGCAGCAAAAGAAAATCTTTTTACCACGTAACCATGTTTTATTGGATGATGCAAAGCTCCTTAAAAGTACTATTGGTAAGACAAACAATCTCGCCACCCTTGACGGCTTAGGTCTCACCCCTGAGTAAGTACTCTCTGTCCAAGGTCCATAAAGATAAATAGCGAGGCGACTCCTGTATCTGCCCCTGACGATGATGATTCCGGGACACTTCACATAGGGAAACCATTTCTGGGATTCGAGCACTTGATTATAGTGGTACATTGAAAAAATTCCCTCTTTTGTTGCATAAAGCAAAGGCTGATCAGAGAGATTGAAGCTAAAAATTTCTTTTTGTGTTTATGAAACGTTGGAGACGTTTTTTGAGTATTTATTTTTGTATTTCTAGTATTTTGTAGATTACTTTACACTTTTCTAAAATTAGATTTTCAATTAAAACTTTTATCTGTTCCGCTTCAAATCCGTTCTGACTCTTGTGAATATCGAATTCAAGATTTTTATCATGACTCTGTACTGTTGTTTATTTGCTGCCGAAAAATTTACAATTCAGCAACTCTGTTTCCACAAAAAAAAGCTCCATACTTTTTCAAAATTTAAACAACATCCGGCAGCTAAAGGAAACAATTTAAACAAGCAAAAGCAAAATTAAATTTAAAAAAATTTTCCAAGGATACATGATATAACAGTCACATATTCGATATTCTTTTATTTTTAACAACGATCTTCGAGTACATCAAATTCGTGTATGTATTTACAATAATCAAGTATGTACATCAAAATTATGTAACGAGATTTACAATAGATGTTTCTTAATTACGAAAAAAGTAGACTATAAAGTTTTTGTAAACGAAATCAACAAACTTAAACATCTGGTCACAATTCCGAGTAACGTCGTAATCAAACAGTTCGATCCATAGTGAACAACAAATAATGCAAACATTCTCAGTGACTGTAATTGCGATCAGTCGTAGTCAGAATTGAAGAGTTGCTCGCAACTTTTTTCATTGCCTTTTTACGTCGTCGTCGCTGTGAGAAAAAGGTTGTTAATCAACCTAAATTCTCGATCTTAAATGAGTTTTATTGCTGTACAGAATACTGTAGAATTGATTGAGGAATTACGAGCTACTTTTTACACAAATTATGTACTTTGGTGACTTATTGATTTTATTTTCTATGGTAAATAGTTTTTCCCTTCACCACCGTAGATTCAGAAATATTAATGAGTCTTTTTTATTTCTTTTTTGTCGATTTCACCGTATTTGACTTATAAATAAGAAATCAAATGAATTTTTCTGTTCTGAGAATGAATGATATATTATCTGACTTGTTCAAATTATTATTTTTGGTAATCTTTTTTTCGGAAAAACGAGATCATATCAACTACAAGTAAAAAATTTATAACAGTCAGAAGGTTCTAGACTCTAGCTAATAGTGCCTAACATTAAATTGTAATTCCATGTTTTACATTATTAAGGCTGAAGGTTTTTATTTTTTAAAATATACTGAAATTTATTTTCCCTTTAAATAAAAAAATATATATAATTTGAATCAGGGGCGTAGGCAGAAAAAATTTTCAGGAGAAGTTAGTTGAGAAAATATTTTTTCTTGATTAATTCATAGGTTTTAATTTTTTACTCTCTGAATCCAGAAGTAAAACTTTACAATTTTTTCGGATTTTGAAAATGTTAAAGTTGTATAATTTAAAGTGCGCAAAGTTGAACATTTTTTTTCGTGATATTTCATTGATATTTTTTCATCATGCAATCAGGTCTTATGATTTTCAAGTGAATGAGGTCGAGATTAGTTTATTTTGAATTTCTCGTACTTATGGATTTTTTATATATCTTAGGTATTGATGAAAGGTAAGGAATTTTCTGATTTTATTACCGATTTTTGTATAGATTTATAAAATTTGGTGCTCGAGGAATCATAGTTTATTTTTATATATAAAAAAAAAAAAAAAACATTTGAGATCAGCATTATATCATGGATTTAAAGAATTTTGGTATTTTAAGTTATTATTTTTATTACGTAGTGTATTTAGATATTTTTATATAAATAGTTTTATATATGTCTGGAGGTTAATGTTCAAAAATTAAACAATATTGAGATTTCAGGTATATACATAGATTGATAATAAAACTTTGTTTTCGACATAGATTTACAATACTAAAAAGTTTTCATTACATTATCCGAATATTATTATTTACAGGATCCAAAGTTTTTTAGATGTTCATTATTCTGACAGATTTCAATTTTTCTTCATCATTCACTAGGTTTAAACAATTTTCTATAATGCTTTTCTCGTTTTTCCATCGAAATATTTCATTTGAATTATGTTCAATAATAAGTTCTATTGAAAGTAGGATTGTTATTATTTATGAGTTAATGCAATTCCAAATTCTGAATTTTTATAACCCTGAGAACTTATTTGAATTAAAAAAAGCCTACAATAAAAGTCATCTTAGGTTTATTTCTCCGTGACAATGTTTTTTATTAGCAAGTATCTAAATAAAAATTCGATGAATTATTGAACAAAATGTTGGAATTTGATAAATAATGGTTTTGTCGAATAATCAGTTAAATTTTTATTCTATGACTTACTGATTTGAACTAGAAAGTACGAAGTCAAATTCACTTGTATATATATATTTTTTTATGTTTCATTGTTACTATTTTTATTAGAAATCCAACTCTTGTTTCTTTTATGAAATTAATCATCATTATTACCTTTTTTCATATTTTTGCTTGGAAAAAAAATTAACTTATTATTTTACATTTCAGTATCGGTAAAATCACTAAAACACTATTCTGCCTACGCGCCTAATTTCAGTAAAGCAATATCGCAGGTTACCTTAAAACAGACGCTGTTTAACCCAAGCACCCTGGGATTTGCGGTGGCGTGGGCGGCCGGTCGCGTGTGTATTTAAAACGAGGAGGAGTAGGTACGCGCCGTCCGATTCACTGTTTGAAGTTAAATGGCGTGTAAATGGCAGATAACAAACCGGCACTGTTTCCGATTACGGCATTCATTGTTTTCTACCATTATGCGCGCTCCGCCGCCGGTTCACGTGTGACGTGATTATTGTTTACGATCTATTTATTGCCACCGCTCGCGATTTCGCTGGCTTATAATGTGTCACCCCTATACCCATGTATCGGTTTTCGCGCCTCCGTAAATCACGCATGCACTCACGTCAAAAGCGCTCGCTTCATTTGTTCGACAATATTTAACATCGTTGTTTCACGCGTCCCACCAAGATCTGATAATACACGTTTCGATTCGTTTTTTGCCGCGATGATTGCTTCGAATGGCGTTCGAGATTTCGCTTGACGTTTCAATATTTGGTCGAAGGGTTCTCTGCTGGAAGAAAAATCGACGATTGCTGCAGATACCTATGTTTGTGCATTTTTTCGAGAGTTCGTTGGATGCGAGAAGTGAAGTTTATGATAAATTATTAACAATCAGAATTTTTACAAGTAATACATGGTTTCAAGTCACGTTCAATGACCATGAGTAGAACAGCACGCAGTTTTAATCTAATATTGACTAGACAGGGATCGTCCTTGCGTTCGCTTAACGTACTACACTTGTTTCTTATGTACGGAAAAATTGAAAACACCAACATTTTAGATATCGTGGCTTTTTCATGTTATACGAGCTAAATTATCACTTGTCCCGATAACATACTCTTTACTCGAAAAATTGTCTTTATATTCTTCCTTAATACTTCTGGGCTGTTTACATTTTAAATGTCAAAATGTCTTTATTTAAACCTCTGTACCTCGTCACTTCCCGTGAACTGTAGCCGCTCTTCGCTTGACCTCCACCTGGTCCACGACAGCGTCACTTGCCTTATCCTGATGAGCGGTCATGTGCCTCGTTAGGTGATGTCTCTCTCGAAAGCTCTCGTCACAGACAGGACATCTGAGCTTATCTTCCCGACGTCTTCTCGCCGATTCGGTGACGGTCTCACTTTTGTGATGTGACCTCATGTGATAAACGAGGTCTGAAGTCATTCTGAAAGACAAATTGCACTTGGCGCAGACGTTCTGAGCCGGAAGTGCCAAAGTGGCGAACGAAGGTGGCAAAAGACTGGCGGTAGCCAAGAACCTCGGTCTTGCTAAAGCATCTGGCATCGGAGGGAACACTGCAGAAATCGGATTATAAGACAGATTTGGGTATACCGAAGGTAGCTCTGGTCTGAAACTCGCTACTTTCGAGTTAAGAGTGTCTGGTGTTCGGGGCATCTTCAGGTTCTCCAAGATATGTCCAGGTGGCTGTCCTTCAGCCGTCACCAGAAACGGATATGGCATTTTCGCAGCTTGAAAGCCTGACGCGTACTTGTAAGACATGGTCCCCGGGAGGGGGGAAATTACGGGAGGGCTTGCACTGCTGTGGTAACTAGATCTGTCAGGAGAGATGGAAGATCGAGGGGAATTCTGGTTATCGTCGAAACCGTTTCTCTGGGAGCTCAGAACGACTTTGGTGAAGGCGCTTCTGGATTCGTGTTGGCGTTCCATGCAGCAAAGATCGATTTGGTCATTGCCACATCTACCGATAATTGCATCCGGTTGCTGATGATGACGGAACGTTGGGCTTGGTGTCTTCTGCAACCTCATTGGAGTGTATCTTCTGCCTTCTGGTTCTGGTGAACGTTCTGGAAGTGTTGGAGTGAGTGCTCTGGGTGACATGTAAGGCCCATTTAATGGGACCGAGGCGTCCATCTTCATGGATCTTCCTTGTTCTGCTTCGTAATGCTTCATCGTTAGGTTTTGGGGCAGTCGATCGCTCTCTTGTGATCGTTCTTTTCTTAATTCGATCAACCTTTCAACCGAAGCCACGCGGAGTTTGGCGTTTTGCCTTCTTGCAAGGTTTTCATCGGGTCCAATGAGAAATGCGACGTCGAAAGAGCGTTTGCCGCAAGCTCTTTGGACGGGATAGGAGGCATTGGAAGGTAATTCTTTGCAGATGACGGCTTTTGAAGACATTGTATCGGATGTCACTACGCCGCGTTCTATGCCTGCTGATCGGTCTTCCATTGTCATGATGAGCAGATTTGCTGGAGGATTTGATCGTTCTGAAAATCGAAAAAAATGAAGGTTCGGTGAGAAGTTAATGATTGCGGTTGAAAGTTTATTGTAGTTTATTTGTACGCTGACCGGCATTTGGAAATGAAGTAGAATGTTAGGCAAAGAAAAGATTTTCATACGCTTGGGTTAATCTAGCTTTCGAAATTAATGTTATGTTTGCGTGTTCATTCAGATGAACGTTTAATTTTATACATATTAAATAATGATAGTTCATATGGAATTTAATTTGTAATCATTTATTTTTAGAGATTTGAGTCTTGAATAACTACTTACATGACCTGTATAATGTTTAAGTAGTTACTGAAATTGATTCAATGCAAAATATTGTTATGATGTGTGATGAATTTAAAAGTGCTGAAATTAGCATAGTATCCAGGAATGTGTAAAATATATGAATTTTGATGAAAAAAAATGTTTAGTCTAATCATAAAAATTATATCAGATTCCATTAGGCCAAAGGGAATTTTGTTATGTCTACAAGAATGAAAATATTTGTTTTGATGTAAATTGAATCCTCAATCATCATTGTTCATGAAGAATTCTGAATCTGTAATTTTTTATATTCAATAAATTCAAGATAATATATTATATATCTGTACTTTGCTGGTAAATATTTGTGTAGTTTTTCATTGCCTTGTTGGAATATGCATAATTTTTATATTTTCATTTTCTCTGTATTAGATTTTATATTTTCAATTTGTATCATTTTAACTATCATTATTCTTAAATAAATAAAAATTTTTTTGTATTCAAAATAATTATTTTTCCAGAACCTTGCACATGTGCTATTTTCAAAACTTGCCTAGAATCAAATGATATGAAAGTTGTGAAATAAACTGCACATTTTTCAAATATCACTAGGTTTCAATTTTTGAAAACAAATTTTAGATTTGAAAAAAGTTTTGAATATCTGCAAACGATCGAAATATGCAAATTCTAAATTTTCAAATACAAGGGCATTTTACAAAAAATTTAACGCCTACGTATACGATAACTGAATCATCAGTAATTCATTAACACGTATAACAAGTTTTCAAAACGATCACGATCAAAACCTACAAAATCTCATCATTCTGCTGACGTCATCGTCGAATTATTTCAGAATTCTGATTGTGGTTCTAAATAGGAATATTATAATATTTATCATCAGAAATTTTTTTTTCATTTCAATTGTTACAAAATTTTTTATATTTTATTACTTTAGCTTAACATGAATTGCTAAATGCAAATGATATGGTTCATCACACCGGAGGTGAAAGACCAATTTTTAGAAGTATGATGTCACTTTGCTAAGTTACAATAAACGAGTTTTTACTGTATTATCTTCACTATTTCCCACTGTTTTTTTTTAATTTCTTCATATTTCAAAGTACGATTTTCATACATGATTCATAGAATATTTTAATCTCTGAAGCAGTGACTGATGTATTACCAACTAAATTCAGTTGAATATAACTATGACTAATATACACAATTTTACGGAACTGCATGATTCACAGCATTTGGCCCATGAAAATTTGTGCATGACGGAATACTTCAATTATGAGATAATAAGTAAATTCAAGTGAATTTCTAGAGAATGCAGACGATACAAAAAATTAGGAAGGATATGAATATTGACGCAAATATTGGATAAAACTTTTTTTATCGCAATAACCTTGGTTCCAAACTAAAAACAAAAAACATAAATTCTATATTTATAGAATATTCAATTAAAAAATTTTAATTGTATACTATAAATATGTGAAACGCTAAATTTTTGTTTGGAAAGTAAAAGCGAATACGAAATCATCAGCTGGTAAAATTGTCTCCATTCACTAGACTAAACGCGTCCTTCTCGCATCTCAAAGTTTATACACTAATCTCTTAAAATTCACTCTCTTTTTCAATTTCGTCATTATTTTTCAGTAAACAAGTTTTTATCCCAAACATGTCACACAGTGTTACTTGAAAAAAAAAATTCAAACTAAACTCACCAATTACTGCCACGTTCTTGAACTTGACGAAGAAACCACGAAACTCACGTTTGTAGACAAAAAACTGAATAAAAATCAAAACCAAAATAACTGGCAAATCACTGTATAAAAATCACGATCCCGAGGCAACGAAACTCAAAGTAAAACGAGCAGGATAAGCAGCACGTGAGAGCAAGGTCGCGCCGAAAATGAACGTCCGTCGGGCCAATGCGATTCCGACGGCGACGAGGACTGGAATGCGATAGCTTAACCGCGCATCCCCTATTTAGGGGTGAATCGCGTTTCCACGTCGGCAATCAGGTGGAGGCGGCCAAGGGTGGAATCGGGCCAATGGCGACGGCACCGTCGTGCACCGAGGGTGGAGTCTTTCAGGGG
Source organism: Platygaster orseoliae (assembly GCA_030522825.1). Classification (NCBI taxonomy): domain Eukaryota; kingdom Metazoa; phylum Arthropoda; class Insecta; order Hymenoptera; family Platygastridae; genus Platygaster; species Platygaster orseoliae. Next base: position 9,304 of record JAPYZL010185310.1, read on the forward strand.
GTGAACATATTCGGTCATCGCGACCGCGTCTGCTACCCCGTTTTGGCCACGCCTAGGATATTTCAGCTTCGACACATGTGCGGCCCTGCGCAGGTTTAGCCCTGCGCAGGGCCCAATGATTCTATCTATCCGCACGTCCCGGGCTGACAAACGATCTTGAATATTTTTAACCGCCTCCCCCGCGACCCCGCTGCTGCCGCCCCAACCCCAGGGTTCCCCATCCCCCGAGCGCCGCTTTTTCGCGTTATCCGGCCTCGACGTTCGACAGACTCGCTAGTTCGCGATTGTACACGCGTTTTCCCAATGAGCGACACGATCGATTGGAAATCGATTACCGGGAGAAAAGGGAAGAAGAACTGGGAGTAGTCGTCTTCGTATTGGTGTGTTGGTGAATGGGTTTGGGGTTTTCCGAGGTTATCGGAGAAATTTTTGTGGTGATGGGTTTTTTGTTTGGTTTGACGGGGGTAGGGATTATGTTGGTTGTTCTGATTATGCTGGATTTGGCAAATTTTTTGGGACGTTGGAGTTTTCAATGTGGTGGAGGTTTTTCGGACGATTGTTTTATTTTATGCATTTTGATGGCAAAAGAAAAATGTATTTTGATATTTATAGTCGTTAGATTATTGAAATAATATGATAGAAATTTTTACAAGTAAGGCAAATTTAGATGGGATTAAGGAAATTATGTTTTTTTTATCAAATATTTGTTAAATTTGGAAAAAGTCGAACAATTTGTAATATTTCGGAAAATGTTGATGACTTTTGTAGAATAAAAGAAATTTTTTATAATATCGTTGAAGAATAGAAATTTTCATAGAGTTTTGGAAATTTGTATTGAATTTTTGAAATTATGGATAACATTCTCAATTCCGTAAAACTACAAAAAGTAACCACAGTTTTTTTAATTTAAAGAAATTGAAAAAAATTTTTTCGAGCATAAACTGTCAATAATTTTAGAGCTACAATAAAATCTAAATGTTTTACGAATTTCAAGGAATTGAATATCATTAAGAAAAATTTGTTAACTCTTCGAAATTGTATAGAGTCTTAAAAACTTTTAATGAGTTTTAGAAATTGAAAATAATATTAATAATTCTGTGAAACTACCACAAGTATCTAAAGTTTTTTGAATTGGAGAAAATAAAAAATTGTTTTTTTGTGTAATTATCGTCGATAATTTTAGAGACTCCAATAAAATCCAGAAGTTGTACGAATTTTGAAGAATTAAAAATCATCGAAAATTATGAAGATTGTCAACAACTCAAAAAACATTCAAAATTTGATGGATTTTTGGTGCTTTTGAAAGAGTATCAATTTATGGTATTTTCGATTATGTTCATTTCTTTTGTCAATTGTAAAAAACTTTAACATTCTTTAAAAAAACATCCTGAACAAAACGAGAAAATTGATTTTTTTTTTATTTTCAAAATTCGAAAAAAATTTGATACTACATCATTTTTCTGCAGTTTTTTTTTCAAAAAGATGACTAAATGTCTCATACAGATGACTCAATGAATTAAACATTTATGAATTATTATCTTCCTGATTTATTACCTCAATACCTTTATTTTTTTCCTTTATGAATTTCCTTTATCTTCGACCCAACAAATTTACAGCATTTACTTTTTGCAAAACACTCTTTCATTTCCATCCTGAAATGTATAATGAACAAGTAATATTTTTTTTCGCACATGACTCCTACTTCGATACATGTGAATCCATAACAACCACAAAATATCTCATATCCTGCAAAAACACAGAGAATGACCTTTATGCGCTAATGAAGAGTGCACCTAACGTATTTCTGATTTCATCGAGTCACGTTTGTCAGAGCAAAAATGTTGCGCGATAAATTTCCCATATGCAACCCCAGATTCCCCGTCGTTGGGACGGTCATCTTGCAGAACGAGCTCTCGTCACCGAAGAGTAATGAGTCGTGCTAAATCGAGCGTATCGGGCAGAAGGTGCCGCTTAGAATTACTCAGGGGATCATCGCATTTCAAATCCTCCGCGATTACGATTCCATATCCCTTTAATAATTTTTCAATATTTAATTGATACTCCAGTAAACGATCAAAATTCAAAAAGAAACTAGTAATTCGTACTGTAAATATTGAAAAATTACTATATTCTAGTACACTTTTGTTATGTTTAGACACAACTTGACAGAACGAGTTCTTTTTGCAGCAGCAACTTATTTTTTTGTCGCCAGAGCACAATCATTTTGCATAAAGTTTCACTGCATAGTAATTATGCTCTGGTAGCAAAAAAGACTTTTTGAGGTAACAAAGAAAAAGCTACTGCTGCAACATAAATTTTTTCCGTCAAGTTGTATTAAAACATCAAATATTTTTTTCTGTGTGTATTATAAGAATTATTTATAATTTTCAAGGCTCATTTCAGTGGGTTATATTTAAGAGTTGAAATAAACATGTGGATGTTAGAGAAAACGAGAAAAAATCTCATTCGGTTGTAGCGAAGAGTAGGCAATCGATCATAAACAAGCGATCCATTTAAGCTGCCAGTCGAGGTCCATGGACTTCTTCTCGCAGTATCCACGATTCCTTCGATTCTTCTGGGGTTTTCCAGGGGTTAAAGGACATTAACTTCTCGATTGAGTCGGAAAAAAGTTGTAATGACATTTCCAACTAATTTTAGGGTTTCACTGTACGCAATTTTACGTTGATCTTCTCTGCAAATTACTAATTATTTGTCGATTACACAATTGATTTCAAAAAAATGGTCACTTGGAACAAAATAATTTATTTAAACATTTCAATAATTTTTTTTCGATGCACATATTAAATATATAGGTCATAAACAAAAAGAATTCATTTCTGAAAAACGTCGACTCATTGCAAAAATTGTGTTTCCGCAATTTTTTTCACAGAAAAATTCACCCTACTGCCGATTTATGGTTTTACGAGTTGAACGCGTCTTCAGTATCGCCTGCCATAAAGCGTATTCATGCCGCGACATTATTTTGGTTATAACACTAAATGTGATTAGTATTTGAATGGCCCCGGCGATGAAACGCGCGAGATAGCGGCTACTAATACTGAGGCGAGCAAATCCAATCCTATAATCCGAGTCATAATTTGCTCGAATCGCTTTGGGGACATGACGAGTGGCACGCGTCGCACTGCTGGATGCTGGAAAGTGTCTCTGTATCTTCGCGGAACCGGCAGTCGTGGATTAGAACCACTATTATTTATTGCCACTCGGACAATTTATTCGCCCACGGATTTCATTGCTCGACAGCCATCACTGCGTAATTTTATTGCTCTTCCAAAATTGAATATGACAGAAACTTTAAGCCATTATTTTAAGAGGAAAAAAAGGATTTGCTGTGTTAGCTAAAAGATGTGTTGTTTCAACACAACTTGACAGAAGGAATTTTTTTTTGCGGCTGCAGTTTATTTTGTAGTTGCCAGAGCACAATCATTATGTAATATTAAATTTTTTTGAAAAATACCTTCTAGTACGTTTCATTGCTCTAATAACATTTTGTTGAAATATACATATAAATATACAATTCATGAGTGGTCTCAGTATTTTTTAGAGGCTTGAAAAAAGGGTTATATACGAACGTGTCGAATCATTTGGCTGCTGAGAAAGATCGCGGCGCTTTTACATTAAGAGCCAAGCGGAAAAGTCACGATGAATTTCGCTCTTAGAAAAAATATGGCTGCAAACGAAGCAGGTTCTCATCGAGTCCGCGCAGCTTTGAAAGCCTGGGGTGCGTTAATGGGCCATTGATAAACGAGCTATCCTCGCACGTAGCGTTCTTCGTTCGGCATCATGTCCATGATTTGTTAAACCCGTTCATCGGGAGTTGCTTGCGCGATTACACTGCGAGGCTGAGCTCATCTGGAAGAAAAATTGTTCATGTTCTGTGATTGATGGCGTTTTTTCGTTAGACGAAGATGAGTGAACCGTTTTTCGTCACTTTTTGAATAAAATGAGTGTGAAATGATTCTTTCACTATTAAGAAAAAATATATACATATAAATATATTAGTGGGGTATGATTGGAATCTTAAAGTATAAATTCTGAAAAACAAATTGGATTTACATAAATAAGCGGTTTGTACTCTGTAGGTCTGAAAAAAATTTTTTTTACCGATTTTTCAGTGCTTGATGCCTGAAAAATAAGTGGAAAGTTATGAATATACTGGTGAAATTAGTAGATACATAATTACTGATTTGAATAGTGAATTTTGCATTCACTGATTTTTCGGTGTTCTAATCTGCAATTATAGTTGAATTAGTAAAACGATAAAAAATTTACTTTGATAACATTTGAATAGATCTTAATCAGTATGAATTTTACTGATCATTTAGAGCATTTATTGTTATCAAGAAAATGCATAAACATATAAGAAAACCATTAAACTTTAAATTTAGTTACATGGAATTTCGTAAATCTGTGGAGCTATGCATAAAAAAATAGTTATGTATGAAATAACCGAAAAAATCCCCGAAAATTTTACCAATACTGAAAAATAAAATTATATAAATATCTTGAAATCTATCAAATAATGAAAATTTATGACAATATAATTTTCCAAAAATCTATCGAAAAGCGAAGAATCTAAAAAACCTTGAACTTAAGAATATCAAAATCATAAGTTCTCATGAAAATCCTCAATTTATTTAAAAAATTCTTTTTTATCCATAAATACGGAAAAAATTCGGAAAATACAAAAAGTACACAAAATTTCTGAAATGTGCAACTGTTCAATAAAAATTCTACAAATATGTTAAAATATTCTAAACCCTACAAAAATTATGATATACGACTTTTGGAATTTTTACATTTCGAATCACGTATTCATTAAAAAATAATTCCAAGAAACTGAATTTTGACTGGCTGAATAAGTTGAACTAGACAATTTTTATCAGTAATACATAATGATCAAAATTGACTATTGAAAACAGTCAATTTTCGACTATGTATAAAAAAACTAGGAATCTATGAAAAAACAAAAAAAAATCCTCCAATATTTAATCAATACTGAAATTTAAAATTATTCAAATATATTTCAATCTATGAAATGATGTAAATTTATGATAATCTTTTTTTTCCAAAAATCTATCGAAATACGAAGAATCTGAAGAACCTTGAACTTAAGAACATCAAAATCATAAATTTGCACGAAAATCCCCAAGAATTCGAAAAAATTCTTATTTATCCATGAATACTGAAAAAATTTGGAAAATACCAAACGTACAAAAAATTTCTGAAATATGCACCTATTCAATAAAAATTTTACAAACATGTAAAAAAATTCTCAATCCTAAAAAAATTAATAATATACGACTTTTGAAAATATCACATTTCGAATCACTTATTCAATAATAAATGACTCCAATCAACTTAATTTTGACTTGTTAAATATATTGAATTAGGCCATTGTTATTCATAATATGTAATGATGAAAATTGACTATTTTGATGATTTTCACCATTTGAAATAGTCAAGTCCTAATCATTTGGATCAGTAGAATTTTAATACTTCTAGTATAAGATGTTTTCTGACTAGCAAAATTATTCATTTTCGACTATTTACTAGTACCCACTTTTTCACTAGGCAAGAAAATCAAATTTTTCTGTAAAATAGTAATTATTCATTTATTGAAAAAGCACCTTTATCTAAATTCGATACACAGAAATAACCTCAAAATATATTGCCTTTTCGAAGATAACGGCCAACTGTATATTTTATGATCAATGATACAGCAAAATATAAAAATAATAAAAACGCTAATAATACAACAAAAAACTAACCTACTTATATATAGTCATTAAATAATCGTTATACAATAAATTTCGTACATAACATAAAATGATAAATGCTATAATATGTGTAATATAATTTTCTATAAATAAAATACATATAATAATGTAACAACTTCTAAAAATAAACTTAATAATTAAAATAATTTATAATCGCAATAGTAACAATTAGAGAAATAATATAAAAATATATACATACATTCTAGTATAAATAATGGCAGCAACTGAAGCAGCCACTGACAAATTAGTGGAATTCTATTGTCTTGGATTTAGAGAGTACTACCAACTTTGTGATGTAAATTTTTCGCAAGACGCTTCCCAAGAGCAAACCATCATACAGGATTAATTCAGAAACTTCTCGACGAGGCGAATCACGTTTAGCGCAAACACCCGCCCAAAGATAGCGGCAGCCGATAGTGCGTCGCGCATTAATTAACCGACGCCGTTTTACTTCGCTTAACGATACGGCAATTGTGCATGACTCGCGGCGACATTACTCTCTGCACCGCCTTTTAGGTAAGGTATTCACGTAACACATAAGCAACGCAACCACCGTGTGCGCGGAGATAACGACATTTCGCAAACTGCCTGCCGAGGGCCACATCTTGGCGCGCGTAGTGTACAATTAAATTTTCTACCGTCTCGTCAGTTATCAGCGCTTTACCTGATAAGACGGAAAAGTTTTTACTTCATTCTTCAGTAGTGGTAGATTTTTTAGTTATGTTTAAATTTCTCGAGTTGAAATATAACACTGATGCAGAAGTTGGAAGAAATTGGAAGAAATTAGAATTCGAGTTAGCAAAAATATTGAACACTCTCGTTGCATCCACTTCCGTTGCATCCAGTTCAGTTGCATCCACTTCCGTTGCATCCAGTTCAGTTGTATTCACTTCCGTTGCATCCAGTTCAGTTGCACTCACTTCCGTTGTATAGTTAGAAAAAATCCATAGATTTCTGGAGCTGACGAAAATTGTAATCGAAGTGGATGCTGGTGTAACAAAGTGGTAGAAAGAGCAGAAGAGGGAAAGATCGTAGATGCAGGAAGCAGAAAGAAAGTAAGGGAGTTATTAGAATGGCCCGGAAAAGATGGCGCGGAGTCGCTCCGTATTTTTATACTGTATGGCCACTGTTTTGCATAATCCCGCACTTAACTCGCTATGCAGATCTCTGGTTCCTTCGTCCTGTAGTAACCCAAGTGCGTTCCGCCGTCTCTGGCGAATGACGTACGACTCTGGCTCCGAGGCGTCTTTCCCTCTTTACTGAACTTTTATCGCGAGAAATACAGACATTTCTTCCATTGGACTTCGCGTCGTGAGCATATGACTAGTTATTTATCATGCACACGTTCACGTTTTTCACGTTTTTGTCCAAATCATTACTTTCCTAAGCATCAAATTGATAGATATTTACTATTGACAAGATGTTATACGAATGATGCAGATCCAAGCACAGGTGCCAAGACTGTCGAATGTGTTAGGAAGTGGGACAAATTACAGCGAAGGGCTTAATTTAGATCTTGCTCTCTTGGGAGAATCAGTCACATCTGTGTTGTCTGAAGGCGACGTTGCGTTACGTTCCGGTCTTCGCCATAAGATTGATGAAGCTTGCTCTCTGCTCTGCTTTTTTCCCGATGCGCGAATGAATGTCTCAGTTCTCTTTTGGAATTCACGAATAATCCACGTACAATCGCTTTTATAAAGCGCTTTTTCGAACAAAAAAACAATGACAAACAGATAACTTTGAAACGTTTCCCTGATTTCAGCATGATAAAAACTCTACTTAAACATCTGAAAAAAGTTTTTTTTTCGGAAATATTGTCCTCCTTTCTTCTGAAAAGTTTTTTCGGTAAAAAGGTTTTCGGGGAAATGTAAATCCACTAAAACATCTTTAAAAAGTTACTTTTTCGCAAAAACTGTCTTCCTTTCTTATTACATACTTTTTTCTTCTTTTTGACTACTGTCTCTCACAATTATGTAAAGCCGAGTAATATCCTTTATACTTGATAATGTAAACAGGGTACGGTGTACACGAAACAATTATCCGGGAAAGAAATACTAATTAAAGCCTCGTCGTACATATTTAGTTAGTCGTCCTCGGTCAGCGTTAAGATCAACATAGCAGAACTCCCCGGTGGCCGGGGCTCATGCATATTCCTCGAGTGAAACAAAGCCGGGCCGAGAGAAGGAGACGAAAGTAGTACCGGCACGCACTCCGGGCATACGGGGTTGCTTTACGAGCCGACAACTAAGGTATGCTCTGACGGCGCGCTCCCTCTTTTCCTCCGACCTCTATCCTCCTCCTCCTCCTCCTCCTCCTCCACGTTTATTGCGCTTTTCGTTACGCAAAGTAAGCAACGGGTCGAGGATTTTATGCTCCGAAATCTCGTGCATCTCACAGCGTGACGGCGCTGCTCCTCCGTCGGCCACGCAACGGTTACTTTTTTGCTGCTCGGTTCTTCTAGAAAATTACGACGCATTTCCATCACAACGTCGTTTCCAGGGATAGCTAAAATATTGACAAAAAATCAAAAACTTATTTATTGTTTAATAATAAAATATTAAAATATTTTATGTGGGACGATTTCAACACAAATTTATATTTAATTTTATACCAAAGGTCTACGATTATAATCATTATTCAATGGTATATTTGTCTTGGGAACTAAGTTGATATCATTTATCTTTCTAATGTTAAAAACATTGGAGATCATATTTTCCCGTTTTCAAAAAAAGATTTTATAAATATTTCTTTTTTCCGTCGCACAGTTCCAAATTTTTTAACTTGAGCTCATGCCGGGCTCAGAAGATTAATTCCGAAAATCAGCTAAAAATCTCAAAAATTTCAAATTTTATGGCCAATTTTCGCGTTTAATCACTAATCTTAAAGTATGTCAACGGCAAATCTAACTTTTTTCCGCCACACAGTTCCAAATTTTAGAACTTAAGCTCATGCCAAGCTCAGAAGCTAAAGTTCCAAAAATCAGCCAGAAATCTCAAAAATTTCGAACTTTATGGTTAATTTTCGCATTTTTTCATGAACTATAGAGTATTTCAACAGAAAATCTAACATTTTTCAGTCGCACAGTTTCAAATTTTGGAACATGAGCTCATACCGGGCTCAGGAGCTTAAGTTTTCAAAATCAGCCAAAAATCTCGAAAATTTCAAATTTCATGGTAAATTTTCGTGTTTTTTCACAAATTTTAATGTATTTCAATAAAAACTAAACTTTTTTCCATCGCACAGTTCCAACGTATTTCAACGGAAAATCTAACTTTTTTTGGTTGCCTGGTTCTGAATTTTGGAACTTAAACTCCAAATGGGCTTAGAAGCTTAATATAAACAATATTGATGTATATGATACAAAACTAGAGAAGTTTGCAAAAAAAGGTCCGCGTAACGATAGACACCCAGTAGGATAGATGTGCATCGTCGTACGATGTACATCAGTATAATGAATGTCGATTACAAAACAATAGACATCCGATAGAACAGATGTTCATACTTATACGGCGAACATCTTGTTTATTAGATGTTCATCAATTGTAGAATTTTTTAAAGGAAAATCTAACTTTTTTTGGTCGTCAAGTTTTCAATTACGAAATTTAGGCTCAAGATAGGCTCGGAAGCCTGAGTTCCAAAAATCAGCCAAATATCTCAAAAATTTTTAATTTTATGGCCAATTTTCGCGTTTTTGCATCAAATTTAGAGTATTTCAACGGAGAATCTAATTTTTTCCGGTCTAACAGTGCCAAATTCAGGAACTTGAGCTCGTGCCAGGCTGAGAAGCATAAGTTCCAAAAATCTGCCAAATATCTCAAATATTTCAAATTTTATGGCAAATTTTGAAGTTTTTTCAGCAATTTTAGAGAATTTCAACGGAAAATCTAACTTTATTTCGTCACACAGTTCTGGATTTTAGAACTTTAACTCGTGCTGGGCTCAAAAACTAAATATATCGAATATTTATGTATGTGATACATAACTAGAGAAGATTACGAAAAGAAAGCTTCGCGTAACGATAGACATGTAGTAGGATGGATTAGCATCGTAGTACGTTTAACATTGGTTTAAATGGATGTCGATAACAAAACATTAGACAGCCGTTAGAACAGATGTTCATACTTATACAGCGAACATCTTGTTTAATAGATGTTAACCACTTGTAGAATTTTTTAATGGAACATCTAACTTTTTCCGGTCTCACAGTTCCAAATTTAGGAACTTAAGCTCGTGCTAGGCTCAGAAGCTTAACTTCTCAATTCAACCAATCATCTCAAAAATTTCAATTTTCATCGCCAATTTTCGCGTTTTTTGCACCAATTTTAGAGTATTTCAACAGAAAATCTAACTTTTTCTATTCTTACAGGTTCCAATTTGGAAACTTGAGCTCGTGCCAGGCTCAGAAACTTAAGTTTCAAAAATCAGGCAGTAATCTCGAATATTTCAAATTTTCTGGCCAATTTTCGCGTTTTTTTTTAGCAATTTTAGAGTATTTCAACGGTAAATCTAACTTTTTTTCGTCACACAGTTCTAGATTTGAGAACATAAACTCGTGCCAGGCTCAGAAACTTAGTATATCAAATATTTATGTATGTCATACATAACTAGAGAAGACTACAAAAAAAAAAAGGTTCGCGTAACGATAGACATTCAGTAGGATAGATGTGCATTGTCGTACGTTTAACATCAGTTTAAATGGATGTCGATAACAAAACATTAGACATTCGTTAGAACAGATGTTCATACTAATACAACGAACATCTTGTTTAATAGATGTTCACGACTTGTGGAATTTTTTACCGGTAAAAATAACTTTTTCCGGTCTCACATTTCCAAATTTAGGAACTTAAGCTCGTGCTAGGCTCAGAAGCTTAAGTTCTCAAAACCAGCCAAACATCTCAAATATTTATATTTTATGACCAATTTTTGCGTTTTTTCACCAATTTTAGAGTATTACAACGAAAAGTAAAACTTTTTCAGTCTCTTAGTTCTAAATTTAGGAACTTAAGCTCGTGCTAGGCTCAGAAACTTAAGTTCTCAAAATCAGCCAAATACAGGGTGCGCCACCAAAATCCGGACAAAAAACCATTCAATTTTCCCGCGATAATATGCTTCAGAAAGATATCGCTTTCAGTGTCTGAATACCTTATAGACTAAAGTTAATTATGTCAGTACGAAAATTGTCACCATGTC
>JAPYZL010185354.1:0-40466 GCA_030522825.1 Platygaster orseoliae
GAAAAGCTAGTGAATTTTCATTACTCCACTCAAATTAGTGAGGTAAATGAAGTCGAGTGAGGTAAAAGAACCAACCTGAAATTGCTCACTTACGCCATGTTTGTCAAACCCCGTTAATCGAATTTTCAATATTCGAGTTGTGAAAAAAAATATTCACTTCTATTTTTGTGAATTACACTCGAACCTTATTATCACCAGCTTTCATATAACGAGGACCTTGATATAGCGAGCGTGGTCCCCTTGGTATACAGCGAGGAAGATCTACCTTTGCTACCCCCACTTTTTCTCACTGCCGTACGCGCGCCCACGCGGGCCATGCGCTCCCGGCGTTCCGACTGACGCTCGCGCTTTTTTTTACACAACGCGCGTTTTAGGGTAACGGATGAGTGAAAAGACTTTTAAAACGTATCACAGTTAATTTAATATTTTATGGAACTAAAATACAGTAAGCATATGATGAAGAATGGATTATTAATTTTTGTTTTATTTATAAAACGACTTGTTAATTTACAATGGTTGTATATAGGTATTGTAGTGCAAGTAAATCAAAAAATCCGTAATCCGATTGGGCATCTATAATAAAGAAAACCTCCAGATAAAAATTGCTGGGTAGCACTTTATTATCTAACCATTTTAATATCACTTGTTGTAAAAGTACAAAGAAAAACAAATTCAAACATCAAAATTGAAAAAAAATCAGTTTAATAAAGTAAAATCAAGTGAAATACCGGATCATATATGTAAAAGTTACTTTTGAGATGATTTCAAACTAAGTGCAAAGTCTCTTATTTTGTGCACGGAGAGAAATTTTCGGTGTCACGCACTTGGAACCTGCCCATGTGTGGCACATCTATACAGTCAAATGAGTAACGCTCAGATTTGGCGTGCGCCACACGCGAAGTTCGAGCGTGACGTTCAAGGTCGAGCGTCAACACTCGAGCTTCGCATGTGGCGCACGCCAAATATGAGCGTTACTCACTTGACTGTATAGATGGCGCCACACATGGGCAGGTTCCAAGTGCGTGACACCGAAAATTTCTCTACGTGTGTAGAGTTTTTGTTTCATCGATTGTAAGATTCATCGACGACTGAGTCCAATTAAGTAAGTTTCGAGCTGATTTCAAAATCGAGTTTAGGCTAGGTTGTTCACCAGCAGATTCAAATGACTCGTTATCCTCAGAGTCAAAAAAAAATAATTATATGAGTATAAATGGTAGACTTTCAATTGAAGGTTGTTTTTTTCCACAAAAAAATATCTCGTTGACGATGGATTGAATTTCTTCTTTCTCATCCATGAACTTTCACCCTACGAAAAAGTGCATCGCTCCATCACATTAACATTGACAAGATAATGAGATCAAACTTGTTACTACAGACCAATTATGTAAATTCAAGTGCATTATTTAAAAAGTACGCTCTGAATAATCGATGAAGCCAAATAACCCATCGGGGATTTTTTTTTAGTTCGCCTTTGAAAAACGTAAAAAGTGATTATGCAAATTGAAAAATTCCCTCGCAATTTTTGGACGTATTTATCGGAAAATCGTGCCATTATGAGTGATTTATTAACAAGCTAATTTGTACTGTTCAAGAGGGTTGAAATTGGGGCATAAATCACTTCGTCGTTATCTCGTAGTGCCTTTAGAAAAGGGGCACAATAATTTCCGCAAACTTCCGCAAAAGAAGAGAAATCTTTCATCGCATTGCCTTCAACATTCCAAACTTTTTCCTCCCCAGATTAACGAGGATGCAAGCGAGTAATGCACTGGAAAAGTACTTTGGACACATTCGGACCACGTAGTACTTTTCTAGGAAAGAAAAGTTCAATTCGAGCCCCGGGATTCACGAAAAAAATAACAGTGATGTGACTCTGGAATATGATTTGATTCATCAATATTTTGAATATTGTGAAATATATGTGTTACAAAAATATTGAAGGTCAAATCTTTTCTATTTTAACGGATTCTGTAGTATAAGTAGTTGAAAAAATTTCTTTTGCAATTGGAACAAGCTTCTAAGTTATTTGCAAAATAATTATTTATTTTTGCGGAAGAAAATTTTCTTTCATTTTCCATGGAAATTTGTTATTATATATCATATATACATGTATTATAATAATGTTAAGACGAATATTGTAATATTTTTTTTTTTTATGTAAGTTGAAAAATGATGTTTTATGATTCTTATAGCATTGTAATACATATGTGTACTTGTAAAATATGTACACGATAATAAATATCAATTTTCAATATATTTGACTGAGAAAATTTGAAAAAATTTTTTTTAAAAATCATTTCCCACGCACACTGATAATATTATTGAAATCAAGAACGAATTTTCTACCAAAACTTTATTGTGATATTATGTTCATATTTATTTACAAAGTGCATGAAGATACTGGAAATTCGAGTAAATATTATAAAAATAAAGGCAAATATGCAATAAGGTACTCTCTCAGTTTGAATTAATGAAATATATTATTCATTCAATTAGTAGGTAAGTGATTCACCATCAAATAAGTGGAATGTGGAATTTACACAAATTAGCTAAAGAAATAGTTAAATTCTACTACATGAATTAGTGATTTACAAGTTTACCTTTCAATTAGTGAAATTTTCGAAACGACTCAACAATTAGTGGATTTATTACTAATGTGGTTAACGATATTTTCACAAACCACATTAGTAGTTTCAAATTTTACTATCCAATTGGTAAAATTTTCAGGTGATTAATGAAAATAGATTCTTACCATTTCAAAAAGTAATTTAATGGTCGATAATCAAATTAGTAAAATGTAACATATGTAACCGAATATTTAGCTAATATTGTAAATATAGAATAGCGTAATTTTTCTTTTACTTTTTAAATAAATAAAAAATAGTATACCAATAACAATTTATGAAGCAACTCATTCCAAGTTGATTTTATTAAGAATATATTCCTTTTTCCGTGTTTGTAACATGTATTTGTAAATTTTTTGTTCGACGCTTGGTTTCAAGGAAATAAACATTTCAACGAATGAGTAAATATGTCTAATGATTGCTTAATTTTTCCCATGTAACAATAATGAGTAAGAGTTTCAATACAAAATTGTAAATAAGTGTACTAGTAAATATTCACTATTTTCGATAGTAACTATTCACTAACGCAAGTGGTATAAATTCACTAATTTAATTAATCAACACTATTCTCAATAGTAAAAATCTAATAATCATCTACATAATAGTGAATATTGACTTTTTCATCAGTTGAACTTTACTAATCGTTTAGTAATAATGCACTAATAAGGCTAGTCTAAGTTCGCTAATTACAGCAGTGGATTTCCACTAAAGTTTGAAAGCAGTAATTCACTCATTTCTTTATTTATAACTTACTAATTCAATCAGTAAGCTAGAATCACTATTTCAATTAGTGATTTTTCACTACTCTATAGTAGCTTACTCTCCTCTTTTTCAATCAGTGAAATCCTACTAATAATTAGTAGTTTTCTACTAATTTAAATCGAGAGAGTACTATTAATTTATTTGGCATTATCTTCAGACGATAAACACTTGTTGAAGTAAAGAAATTATTGTCCTTTTTCGTGTATTTTCACAATGGATAGAAAAAGCGTGATGAAATAAAAAGTCTTTTCTGGGTAAAAGAAATTGGTACGTAGACAAAATTTACGTAAAACATGTTAACTCGCCATAACGAAACACAAAAAAACATCTTATGCAAATTGCTCCGTAGTGAAATTTAATTAGGCTCCATGTTCTCATTATTTATTAGACTTGCCTTGATAAATAACTCCGTGGATCCGCATTCGTGGATTAATTAGCCGTTTAACGTCGCGGCACTTTATGCAAGTTTTCGCGATGCGCGCTCGTCGCGCCGAGTGAATTATGCCCCCGCGCACCGTGATCGCGACTGTTTTTGCGATTTACGTCCCACGAAAAGCGCACTTTTTATAACGCCAGGAATGTTTTTAATTAGGCCAGCGCGAGCCAGAAGTTTATTCAATGAAAGAGCGATGTGTGGCCGAGACATGAAAGGGTGTACTTGAAGTTGCGATAATTTGTGACGCAAATTTCCGCGGGTATTGGTGGTGCTCTAGACATCCTTGTTTCTGAATGGTTGAGATTAACTTTCATGATGAGTTTGTTCTCTAGTTAATTCTTTTTTTCCGTCGCTCATATAAAGTTTGTATTCATACAGAAAAGTTCGAGAGCGAAAGAAATTTTTTCATGTGGTTTTTATACTGAAGCGTTTCATCATTGAGAGTTTGTTTCAACTGTGGAGGTTTTTTATTTTCAACCTGGTGTTTGTTACGTTTTTCCGTTTTGTTTTAGATTTTAATTAAAAATGTAATTAAGAAAAAAATGGAGAGACGATATAGAAACCGAGGAAATGAGGAGTTGATTTCGATCTTATATATTTTCAATTCTTTAAATTTTCTTGATGATTCATGTGAGCGTTGGAAATTTCTGTGGAAAGTTCAAAGAGGAAACAAAAAAAACGTATTCTGAAATGTATTTTAGTTGTTAACATCAGTAACTTCGATGATAGTAAATGAAATTTTACGACAGATTAAATCAGATTGTAAGGCAAATAATGAGAAATGATTGAAAATTCGTAAAACTATAAGAAATCGTAAAAAATATAACAAATTATTCGAAAAGTAAGAGACTGTGAGAAAAGTATTAAATAGAGAAAGACACATGAAAATAATCAAAAAAATTTACATTTAACTACGATGCTATTTGCATTCAATGTTTTTTGTATTGTTTTAATGCAAGTTGGCGTATTTTACTTAGATTTTCAAAATGTCCTAATTTTTTTTATATAGAAAAGGCGTGTTTGGACATCACTTCAAAAATCGAATTTTTTTGTAAAAATTGGAAAAAATATATAATAATTCCAAACAATTTTTTCACTTCATATAGAAGAAAATATACGAACAATACTAATAATAAACGTTAAGTGAAATTTGAACCCTGATTTGAATTATATAAAAACAATTTCAATTTATTTAATAAAAGTGGCGATTGTTCTTATTATTCGAAATAGCGGAAATAATTTATCTTATGATAGCAGTACTGATTAACGTGTTTTTCATGCTACGTATCAATAACAATTTACCTGATAAATTTCATGTGCATTAGATACAAATTCACCGTGTGATTTTCATTCTCCGCATTGCGATCAATTTCCGCAACGAGGATATCGTCGATAATGCTTGCTATTGTCAACAATGTCCAATCATTTTGGGTTATACCAATGTTACTTTTTAAACACGTTTTATCAGGGAAATTGACCATAACATTGCCAATATTGAACACTCCAACAATGAATTCAATGTTTGAATATGTGAAACAAAAAGGCACATTGACAGTGGCGTAAAAATGACAATAAATGTCAAAAAGATATTATTCAAGTCTTTTTTATATTTAATTTATTTTGGTCCAAAAACTCGTTCTACTTCGATAAGATTCTATTTTGTATTAATTGAGAAAAAATTTAAAAAAAACCTTTTTTCGTAACTATTATTATATTAAATGAAGTTGCTATTTCTATCATATTTTATGACTGCAGAAGGGTCCTGAAAAATGCCAGATGAGCCAAAAATGCAGGGTGAGAAATTCTTGCATAAATTTTTTTCACACATGATCATCTTTCTCGAATAGTGGCATATTTTCTCGTGCTTCTTTCATCGCGCATGAATTTCAGAAATTTTCCTTTTGTCAGCAACGCGGGAAGATTCAAGAACGTATTACATTTTTCGAGCGCTTACGCAAGTTATCTGGAATGAAACAGCGTTCGCGGACAATGTTCGTTTCTTCGGGCGAAACGCAGTTCATGAGATGACTTCGAGCGCCGCATTTCGAGAATGACGAAGAATTTCTTTTCGCTGGATCGCGATTTCACATTACACATAATCGTCATCTGAATATTCCACTGAATACTGCTCAACTCGATGCGAGAATTTAATTTATTTCACGTATTTTTATATTCCCTAAAATAGACTTCAATGAAAAATACAAATATTCAACATTATTCATAGATAACAACTTTTCTCTGACTGTTATTCGTTTACTTTCCATAAAAAATAGCTTTTTTTTGGGGGGGGGGCGACTCGAGAGTTACAATTATTAAAAATTGTTATTTAAAATTTGCAAATATGACATGCAGTTTTTAATTGTACATTTAATGTGGCTCGTACAAGTTCGAAAGAACTTTTCTAGACGTTTTGTAAATTTTAATTTTCAAAATAAATTTAGTAACGATTCTGAGGCTCAAACGCACAGAGAAGAATTTTAGGGATTTAAAATTTTTGAATTTTAAATCACTGCCGCGTGTATTTTTAATATTCAGCTTCGTATTAGACCTAAAATCATGCAGTTTCGTAGACTATTTTACATAATTTTCACTAGAATACCAGTTTCAGGAAATACAAATGAATTTCTCAAATCAACTTTCCTCCGTTTCCATGATAAATCCTTCACAAGATGCTGTGAAGTTGCATGAAACTCTTCTGATAAACATGACTGTTCTTTTCATTCCAAATTATAATTTCCCGTACTATAAGATTCACTTGAGATTCAGTTTTCTCCAGGTTCGTTGAGAAGTTTAATAGAGTATACAAATGAGTTTCTTAAATAAACATAAGGTTCGAGCTGAAGAATTAGTTCCGAGTAAGTTCCTATTTATGCAACGAGGCCATTCGACTGGCTCTAGAGCTTTCAAAAGACAGCTGAAAATGCCGCGCTCGATCTCGAGAACCGTTATCTTGGGGCAGTTAAGGTTATAACCTATACTTGGAAACTCAGCGAAGATCACCTGGACAAATCTGCAATGTAAATTTGATGGTCACGCGCAATTTGATACGACAATGGACTTTTGTAACGATACCTTGAGCTTCGGAAAATAATAACGGTAGTATTTAAATGGAATCGTTTCAGACGAAAGTTTACCACGATTAAGTTCAGTTTGAATTGACTTCCCAATTTCTTCGATATTCGTCTGCAAACTTGGACGTTGAAAGTCGTGAATTCAGAAAGTAGAGTTTTTGGGCCTGTCATGAAGAAGTAGTACTAATTTTCGCGAGTTTTCATAGGTTTCTGTCACGAACCGATACGTGTTTTATGTAGTAAAATACAATAATGATCTACTATTTTGCTTACTTTTTATGTTCTTCCATATAAATTTCACTTCTGCACCGATTTTTGTTAAAAAAATGTTTTAACACAGTTTCTCGGTAAAATATACAATTTGTTATTTTAATAACGAGTTAATCAGTAGAATTTTTCAATAATCGGTCTATCGGTAATGCATTTTTGAATTACTCAGTAGAAATAAAATGACAAGTACACCAGTAGAATTTATCAGTAGTTAGTCAGTCTTAAGAATAGATAAATTATAAGTCCATCAATGATGCGTGTAATAATATGTAATTACTCAGGGGACTGATCAAAATAAATTGACTAATAGAACTTGACAATAAATAGTAAATTATTAGTATACTTCAATAACAAATTAATCAGTTGAATAGATTGTAGGCAAATCTATCAACGATCTTTGATCGATCGGTAGATCGTAATTGACAAGTGAATTCATGAAATTATTCAATAATAATTAACAAGCCAATCAGTGAAATGTTTTAATAACGTGAATATGAATAGAAACGATCAATGACGAGTGTTTTAGTGATGCATGTAAATAGTTTGAAGTAACTTAGTAAAATATGGATTTTTCGTACTCTCTAAATTCCTTCGAGTGACATTTTCACTCGAATAGAATGAGAATCCTGCAAATCAAACTTAAGTGGAAATTTCACTCTATGTGAGTGAAATTTCAATCGTTTTAGAATGATAATTCACTCGAAAAAATTGAGTGAATTAGCCACTCCATATTTTCGAGTGAATTATCACTCTAAAACGATTGATATTTCACTCGAATAGAGTGAAATTTCCACTCGAGTTTGATTTGCAGGATTCTCACTCTATTCGAGTGAAATTTCACTCGAAGGAATTTAGAGAGTAGATCAGTAGAATTGGTCAATAATTAGTCAGTCAGTGGAGTATGTCATTTTAAAACTATTTCATGTTATTTTCATTAGGTAATTTTCAAAATCTGATATTCGTTCATAATATCTATTTTTAAAATATGAATTACTTTTTTTTCAATTTTTGTTTAGAAAAATCAATAGATGAGTCAAAGGTAACGATTAGTGATTAATTGACAATACAAATTTTCATCCCTAATCATGAAAAGTTCAATGTATTGTAGTAGAGTTTCTAACAACTTTTTTTAAAGCAATTAGGAACGTTCGCTGTAAAAAAGTTTAAGAGTTTCAGTGTCTTCTGGTATAAGAACGAGAATAATTTTTTATTTGTTAACAATTGTTAACAATTATTGAATTAACAATAACTCCTTAATTGGTCAACAATTTAGGAATTATAAAGGCAATCAAAACAATAATGATTCAAATCTTCTTCGTAATTTTAACTATTGTTAAACCTTTAAGTAATTTTTATAATATCCGTCTCAAAATTTCTAAGGTCCTCAAAAAGTGATCGATTTGTAGTAAATATATTATTTTTTATTTGTACTAAACAGTCAGTGATTCATAAACCACTTTATAGAATGTTTGAAAGGTCCGACGAAATGTTATAAGTTCCTGTATCAACAATTTTTATACCATCTTTTCTAAAACTATGCCGGATTTTATCAAGATTCATATACAGCACAGACTGCTTTATGAAAATTTTTTGAAACGCTTCTCTAAACACTAATAACTTTACAAGTAGTTCGGCAACTTCATGAGGGATGTTAAAGAGATTTTATTACAACCAGAATATCAAAGATAAATGCAATTCAAAATTTTAAAGGATTAATAATGTCTGTAATCGAGAAACAGCGTTCATCTAGAAAGAGTTCTCATCATCGGTAAATTTTTGAGGCTCTTGAAAAAATGTTTTGAAAAAAACACTTCTGTCACATCGTGTTTCTCAGCCAATCACGACATCCAGTCTGTCAATCATGAGTTTAAGCACGAATAATTAAATTTTTTATAAAGAAAACTGAATATAAGTCAAAGTTGCTACCAGCAAAAACTTAATCAAGTATTTTCTTCTCCATTTAACAATAACTCAACATGTAAGAAAATCCTTGATCCAGTATACATGTGTTCATTAGATTTTTCCTTACAAAAGTGAAAATTTTTTAAACCCTTACCTCCCCCCTTTTCTAAATCCTGAATCTAACACCAGCTCCAAGCAATCACTCAGAACAAAAATCTCTTAGAATCGCGTGCGCTCTCCTTGAATCCCCAGACTAATCAAATCTGCGAGTTGGTTGGATAAAGGGGTAAATTCGGTTCGCCAGAGACGGAGTTATAGAGGCAGGGAGAAACAAGTCAGCAGCGAGGCAATATTTGACTGCTCCTGACAATCAAGAAACTCGGATGTTAATTCGAGAACGGCGCCGGGGATAATACAGTCACGGGCAAACAGAAAGCATTTGCCAACGTCACACGCGTCGTCACCTCGGCACGTTTCCCGGATATGGGCACAAGCAATTCGTTTGTCGGCCCAGTAGACGGAGCCTGCGGTACCATAATGGGATAACCAGGGTTGTAGGCAGTCGAGCCGGTGCTAGTCCAGTATAATGGCCTGCGGATGGTGGGATATCCAGCTACTCGTGAAGCCCATTATTTGACTGTGTGCCAACAACCGTCTTCCGCCGATTGCCTCCTTAATTAGCTATCCAAATCCGCGTCATCCTGCCTAACAAGGACTAATTGCCCACGCATGTTGATGCTGACTTGAGAAACATCTGTCGATTGACTCGATTCCTGAGCGTTTCAACTAGTGATGAGCATTGACGCGTCAGCAAATTTTTCTGGTGTCATAAACCCATACAAAGCGGTGTTTTAACAACAATCGATTATACAAATACTATTGAAAAGAAAATGTGAACGAACAGTTTACAATATTCACGAAATGTGTAACACGAGATCTGAGAATTTTTATACCACGTCCCTATGCGATTGGTTCTTACAGTTTTCAATGTGGGGGGTACGGAAGTGCAGTCGTAATTTCGTGTCTCGACTGAAAATAATAGCGTGAAAAGCATGAGAAAATAATGCCCAGGTAAACTCAAAAGCAATTTCATGTTATCAGTTTCCTGCTGCTGTACGAGCGTTGGCGTGGGTCGAGAAAAAAATGTTTTAGTAAAAAGTTTGACTGCTTGTAATACTTAGTTTCCGGGAATATGAAACAAAAGAAAAAGAGATTATTCTGCAATGGAACGGAAACAAATCATGTGCAAAGCGGATTTAAACCAAAATTGAATAAACTTGTTTTTCATTTGAATGTTTACATGCACCAGGAAAAAAAGGAAAATTCAAAAAAACAAAAATGAGTTACTAGTGCAATCATCTCCATTAAGGAGCATCGAAAATTTTTGTAGTCCTTTCAACTCAAATCGTCGAATCGAATTCAAGTGAGGTTAATTTTTTTTTGCGTAAGAATTTTTTGATGGCTTTTCTATTAGTTTTCTATTAGTATTATAAAAGGTAACATTTTTGTTTATTGCCTCATGTTGGTTTTTCAAAAGAATTCATTATCTCAGCCGAAAACTGTTCAATCCTTGAAATTTTTCTTTCATTTTGCAGGTGAATCTTTATTCCAACTGAAAATAAATCCAGTTAGGATTTTTTAAGAAAAAATTTTCTTCTCATCGTGATTTCGATTAAGAAATACAAAGTCTTCACAATGCATCAGTTTATTCCATTAGTTTTTATATAAGAAGCTGGTTAAATCACAAACATTTCGAAAAAAGAAAATCTGTACAAACTAAAATTCCTTGCTTGAAAACTACGATTTTTTGAAACCAGAATGCTATTGTTACAATTGCTTATTTATTTTTTTTAGATTTATATAATTTCACCATAAATCGTTGAAAAACATCGATTGTCATTAAGGTTAAACAGTAAGAATATACTTATGAGAAATAACACATTTTTAAGCACAATGAATTTCATCATGTTCATTCATTTATTATGAAAATATATGACAATATTCAACAAATAATTTAAATAATACATTCACAATGCACAACAAACTTTCGACTTGAAACCAAAAGAAAAAAATTACAAAATATGAAAACTTATGAATCGAGAAAAATTAAAAATTTTTTTACGTTAACTACACAAATTTCTAAAATACAAAGAGCTGAATAATTGTCTTTCCTTCGTTAGTAAATCCTTACTGATTACTTTTAATGCATATTATTATGAACGAACATTTTTTGGTTAAATGATAGAATTTTTCTGTAGAGCATAAAAAAAAACTGCGAAAATCAAACTTTCACTTCATAAATCGTAGTTCTCAAACAGCGAGTTTCCGCTTTTAAAGATTAACAATCGGTATTGTTAACTGCACTACTTTGTTTTCAAAAGAAAATTTATGACGAAATATTAGTAGAATACTGACATTTTTACTATCAAAGTTTTTCAATTTTCGTTGAAAACAATCAAAGAAACTTTGGATTTATATTGAGCTTCGAAATTTTTTTCTTTTTTCCGAGGAAATTTTTACTGATTAACAAAAACGAAAATGATAAACATTTATTCAACTCGCGCAAGGAATATGTAATTTCGGATCGCGGCTGAGAGTTAGAGAAATGATGAATTACTTGACTATTGACGTGGAAGTTCTTCTCTCACGCTGTGATCAGTTGTGTCGATACAACATGGCGGCCCTGCGTATAGATGTGGGTATAGTGGGTATAGCTGAATCTTCTTTCGTCACATTCAATAAATCCAATATGGCAACCGCGGAGAATTTGAAATCCACGTATGTAACAAATGTAAATTTCATATTTCCCGCGGCGACCATGTTGGATTTTTCGATTGTGACGGCGGAGTTATAATCGATGTTGATCGAATCCGCGCTATTGCACGCCATAACCTCAAAGTAAACGCGACGTAAACAACCGGACGTCAACAACGTCAACGAGTCAAAAAGTGAAAAACAATACAAAAAAAACGCATCATATGGGTTTTGAAGAAAGTGAGGGTGAATATCTACCTTAGACCATATAGTACATGGACCGCTCGTCGCCTACCTTGTTGTACGCTGAAAATCGTGCGCACATCGTGGCCAAGTGTTTATGTCTTACCCCATAGCAGCAATACAATTGTCTGCTGCAGTGCTGCCAACTGCTGCACACAATTGTATTGCTGCTATGGGGTTGGACATAACAACTCAACTGCTGCACACAATTGTATTGCTGCTATGGGGTTGGACATAACAACTTGTCCCATATGTCTGCTACGTTTTTTCGGTACCCGACGAGCGGTCTATGTACTATATGGTCTAAGATATCTATCTACCTACATAAATATATGCTCTGCTAATGCCGCCCGAAGTTCGGGGAAAGCCGCACTTGCAGAAAATGAAAAAAAAAAAAATACAAGGGCCATTTTTGCGTCAATCAGTCAGGTAACCCATTATTTGTCCTCCTCTCAGCGGACCCCTTAATCACATATTCCTTGCGGTCGTTGAATAAAGTATTATGTGCGACTAATGGTTGAAGGAGAATCATTCCACGCTCGTGGAATGATTCTCCTTCGACCACTAGTCGCACAATATAAAAGCTTCTTGAGGTGGAATAATAGCATTTAAAAAAATGAAGCACCAAAATATCTACTAAAATGCCAGTCTGACTTCTAAAAATTCAACTTTCCAAGCAAAAAATTTCAGCTAACAGAGGTTAATATTTGATATTGTATGTACATATTCTACAAATTAAAAAAAAACCATTAGAAAATTCATGCAATATTATAGTCTTAAGTTGCAAATTTTTCTTTTAAAATTATCGTTCTATCGATTTCGAACTGGAAGCTATAAAAAAATGTTCACACAAGAAAAATACACTTCCTGAATTACTCCGGAAACTTATAATGAAATAACCTCATAACTAATGTAGCAATTTGCAATATATCTTGAATATAAACCACATTACTGAATCTCTGAATGGAACCTATTCAGACGCGAAGGTACGCGTTAATTTGTTCACTGCAGCAGCATAAAACTTTGCTGGGAAGTTGGCCGAGACGAGTATGAGTCTTGGCGGCTCTCGAAAATAGCGTAACAACCTCAAGTCGTTACGATAACGACATCGAAGTAGTAAGACATAGGGAAAGCTGGAGAAAGCTACGAGGTTCCCGAAGCTTCTGGCCGCTAAGTCGATAGTCGGAGTTGCAGTTAGACATTCGAATGCAAACTTGACTGCGACGAAAGCGGAGGAGTTTCCTCGTTTCCAAGTCTTTTGGACGCGACTCTAAACAGTGACTTCTACCTACCGTTTTGCTGTTTGCACTTTTTGAGACTCAAGTGTTAACTGCTTCTACGTAGCCAACCACTTCTTGACGGTTTCGTTTTCGGCGAGTTGTTCGTCGCGACAAGTTGAGTCGTTTAGGTTTTGACGTGTGGTTTTAGAAACACCTCGTTTACAAGGCGTGGAATGAAGAGTGGAACTAATTGTAAGCGTGTCTGAAGAGTCGCGAGAACAAATGACTACTTAGTTAGAGTTTTTTTAAATGGCGATGGCAAAGGTTTTAGCTTGATACGTGAAAAGTGTCACCAAACTCAAAAAAAAGGAGTGAAAGAAAAGGAGAAAAAAAAAGTGAAACTTGAATTGTTTGAAAACTTTTCGATTGGCATTAAACGTGACCATAATTGATCAAACTTCACTTATTATTTAAAATACTCTTCCATTTCCTTTTTATTCCCTCTAGAAACATTCATTTTACAACGACAAGATCATTCTCGATAATCGTTCGATGTTCCCTATCTCGTTGAAAATCTATCAATCAAGAACAACTATCGTCAATACCGCTCGAACACGGTGGATTCTAATACCTGATACTCTAAAGCCATCTCGATTCCCTGGTAATTTGATACGAGATTCACATCTATGTCGGGATAAATGAAATTTCCGCGATAAAGCTAAGTATTTTTCGTGACCCCCTGTCACTCGAGAAATATCGGGAGTTGAAGTGTATTATATGCATTGATATGATCCGTTTCAAATAGCACTCTGCGAAATCGTCGAAATGCGTTGTCAAAGCCCCGGAATTCGAGCTACTTTCCGCAAGAGCACTGGAAGCCAAAGAATTTTCAGTAATGGAATCTTGTCTTCGAGTTTTTGTCCTCGACGTTTTCACATCCTGGAAATTCGTCTAATGTTTCTCGTGCTGAACAAGTCCTGCGCCGAAATATCAAACGGTTCGGGTTTCAGGGATGACTTTTTGTTTTCTCTTGGAAGAGTGATTGAAGTGACTGTAAATCGCGTCGTGGGAAAAGTTGGAAAAAGCATCGTTCGGACGATCGCTAGCACAGTTTGCTTTTTTTTCATATTGAAAGAAACGGTAAGTTTTTGGGATTTCCGGAAAATGCAGAGAATGTCTGGTTTCATCACAGGTCTTTATAGAAAAAAGAAGCGAAGGAACGAAAGATCATTAATTTTTTTTATTGAAAATCGAAGACTGTTAAGAAACTGTCCAACGTTGATTACATTTGTTTTAATTATTGTTATCTTGGAGTGTAATCATTGCCGGTTGAAAGTCGTAGTATACTCTTGGAAGTTATCATTATGTTTTTCACAGAGTCTATAGTACTGTAAATCGTTACTACAGATGAAAAAATGTTGTCTGTGATCGGTTTTATTTATATTTATTTTGACTCAGAATATTACATAAATAAATATTCAATCAAAAACTGCTTTAAGTAATTGCTGTGAAGACAATATTTAAAATAACAAATCATAGACTAAAAATTTATTCGTTTAATGTGTTAATAGTAAAAAGTTTTTAATTATACATTAAACAGTGAAAAAATAATTCAATCGAAATTATAATGTTCGAATATATATACAGAAGTCGGAACTCAGACTTTATAATAGATAATAATGCTGGTCACTGACATATTACTTAAAAATTTATTATATTGAATCCTCCATCACATCAATATCAATATTCTAAAACGTTTTTTAAAGTCCAAATTAGTAAAAAAAGATAGTAAAAAAAGGCAAGGAATACAAAAGTTTTTGATGTAATAGTTATAAATCGAATTATGAAAAAATATCATGACAATAGGAAAATTCGAAACTGATATTTTGGACAAGAAAATTTGGAAAATTGTAAATATTTTGCATCATAAAACCTATTTGTGTGCATTATTGTAGATTCATGTTGATAAGTCAAGAAATTTTGTTTTGTTAATATTATTCCTTATCAGGAGACTCGTGATCTTGCGTTATGTATATATTGCTTTTGGCGTGTTGTATTGATCTTTTTTTTTTCTTTTATTCTTTTATTGTTTGTATTGTTGATCCTTTTGTTTGTAATTAGAGGTGCCATGATACTTTAATTATTGTATTTAAAATGGGGTATATACCCGTGTGAATAAATTTTATTATTATTATTATTATTATTATTATTATTATTATTATTATTATTATTATTATTATTATTATTATTATTATTATTATTATTATTATTATTATTTATTATTATTATTATTATTATTATTATTATTATTATTATTATTATTATAGTTGTGGTAGTAGTAGTAGTAGTGAAAGTGCAAGAATTGTGGAAACTTGAAAAACAAAAAATAAAAGTGATTTTAGGTGTAGTATGAAGAAATATAAATAGTTATTTTCGAAATCGGGAGCTAGAGCCAATTTTGGCGAAGCCATACGTTTTTGCCCGAGCCGAAGGCGAGGGACAAAATAGGGAAAGTCACAATTGGCGATAGCTCACGATTGCGAACGTAATTTTTCATCACAATAGCCTCAAGGTCACGTCAAAATGTCAGTTTTGAGGTTAGAGTGATGAAAATGTATATTTCAGATTCAAAATGGTCGGTTATATGGATGTGTTCAATAACCAAATTTTAAAATTCTGTATAGGTTTTGTATTTGAAATAAATAGAAAATCAATAGGAATCATTAAAAATCACTGCATTTCTAAGTAATTATAAATGGAAAGATTAAAACTTTTTTATGATATAAAATTCTTAAATTAAAATGTTCCCGCAAAATGTGCGAAACATTCGAAAATAGAAAATTATTACTGGAGTGACTAACAAAACAAAGGAAAACATTCTGAAACCAAGAACATGTGAGATGTGAACATTCAATTATTAAAATAATTAAATTGATCTTGTTGAGGAAAATGATCAATAAAGTAGATAATTTGTGTTTGAATATAAAAAAAATTTTTTTTTACGAATAACTATCATAATGTCCATTTGAACTACATCTAGCTTAAATATCAAAGTTACACATTTTTATAATTCCGAAAATTAATATTTTCCAATAACTTAATCCAAAGGCATAATTATTTCAAACTCTTTTCATTCCGCTTTTACTTTTACTTTTAAGTTTTAAGTGAATTCGTTGAAAAAAGTCGGTGTTTAAAATCCCAGAGATATAAAATTATGTAGAAATATTTGATTTTTTAACACAATGTTTTTAAAAATTTTTCGGTTCATCAATATAACTTTACCTACTTCATCATTTTTTAATAACAATACGTCAATAATTGGAATAACTCATTTTAAATAACAGGCACACACCATCTCTAATACCTTAAATAATTCTTATATTTATCCCATAACTCTCTTAGCACACTCGCACAGCTGCCTGTTGCTTTGCCGTTTCATCATCTTCGATTCTCCCCAAACTCATTCATCTCATCGTAATCCCAAAAACCCCTGAAAAATTTCCAGCGACCAAAACAACTATTATTTCTCGTAATGTCTCATAGTAGCACATTTTCTCGGCGCGACGCGAAAATATTTTATGAACCCCGTGAAAATATCTCATCTCGCAACTTCATGAGTTAACGATTTCGCTTTAATATGGTCCCGTTTCATCCGCGTACATAAAGTGGCATTATGCGAAGCGCGGTCGGTTTTAATTGAGGAAAATATGGCGGAACAACGCAGGGCATTCGGGCTGATAATTTTTTTCACGCGCGAACTCGAACGTGCGCGATTAATATGGGTGTGGTATAGCGCGGAAATTTTTTCATCTAAGCCTTTCTTTCTGAACGAAGTCATTCGAGTAGATAACTAGATTACTCCGGCGCTGCCTGGCGCTGCGTCTCATAATTCGATTAAATGTATGCGTTTATAAATGAATTAATGCACTTGGTCGTGATTTGGTATCCACGGGGTTATGTTCAGCGCTAAGTTTCAGGTTTATTATACAATATATATACATATATTTATATGTAAATTGTCATGCTATGGTCATTGGAAACTCGATTTTTGTATATTTTGAGAATGCGACTGATATATTGGATGCGAATTTCAATTATTGATCTTGATCAAACATCATTGTTTTTAGTATTAATTCTCACAAATCGTATTACAATTGAATTTTTATGGTCTCCATAGATCGCACTTTAAACAACAAAACACTATACTCATCATGTACAAAACAATAAATCACGACTGGCCCTTGTATACCAAGCGTAATCGATTCAAAAACAGAACTCAGTAGAAAAGTACGTATCTAGTCAGACGTGAAAATTCCTGACTGCGGCATTGATATATCGCTACTAAATAAATCACGTATTTTATTTGGAATGTATGCTGCATGGAAAGGTTTTCCATTATGCGCTGGAAAAACTAGAGTCACAATTCGAAATGCGCGTACGCTCAATAAACTTTGCAAGCAATTTGATCATGAAATTTTCTACTTTGAACTATGCTCTCAATTATTTTTATGAATATCCGAAAGAAATTAGTAGTTTTTAAAAATTTATTTTCATAGAAAATACAATAGCTGTTTTTATAACGGTACCTTTTGATTTTAAAAAAGTATTTTGTCGAATTATTACCGTTTAAATTACCAATATTTCTATAGATATAAAAAAAATATGTAATACCTCTTTATACTAATGTAGTATATACTTTATACTTATATATATTATAATAATACTTCTCTGTGATATCCATATTCACATCACACAGTTTTAAAATTCAATAAGTTCAACAATTTCTAATTAAATGTTCTCAAATGTCGAACTCGACATAACTAAAGACAAAAAACAGACAATTCTTACATTAGAAATTCGCCAATTAGAATTTTATCCATATTCTACGACTAAAAACATATATTTTGGGATAACAAAAATCAAAAACAACTTTAATTCCTCAACGTATCCCAAATTTAGCGTCACTCTGATAAAAACAAATCGAACATAAAATTTGATTCATCGAATTGCCAAATGCGAGAATTCTCCCACGGGTGAAAAATGCACTGCTAATGCCGAACAATTTTTCAAGCGGAAAAACGGAGCAACTTTTACGGAATGGGAAGTATACTCCTCGTGAAACGTTGTGATTTAGCTGTGACACTGATTCTTGCAACTGTCACTCGTCGTTAACCTCGTCCGCGCCGACAGTGTAATGCATCGTCTAACGAGCTCTGAAATTGGAGCTCCCGCCACTCGAATTACGGAGTATCGATTCGTCATAAACAATATAGAACACGATCTTCCGCCCTGTCTACCGCCCTTTTGTAATTATCATGCATTCCACTGAGATCCACACTCCTAATGACCCGGAAACTCGGCGAATAAAATTCGAAACTGTTCGCAACGACCGAATCCGAGATTATAGTTTCATCCCGTGAATCCAGGCCGACTGAATAATTGTTTTCACCGCACGCTTTCAATTTCATCCCCTCATTCGTTTCCATTCCACGATTCCCGTTTCTTCTTTTTTTCATTTTTCGAAAGCTACTCCGCCGCCGTGACAATCGTCTTTTATGTAGAAAAATGTATTTTTAGAGGTGTTAAGTGTTTTTTAACGTCGACTCGGGTTTTATGGGACAAGGAAAAGTGCTATGGGAATTTGATGTGCTTTCACGTGGTATGAAAAGTTATTTTTCCTTACAACGAGATTTCTCAAATTTATAGAGATTCGTAGTTGCCAAGAATTAAAGAGTTGAGATTTTATGGAATTTTTGGCGTAATTCTTTAATACTATTGATCAATGCTTCTAAAAAATCACGAAAATTGAGGGTCAGTAATGTACAAGGTATGAAAAGATAATTTGAAATAGGTAGATATTCGATATTTCACGATGTTTGAGAATTTTGAAACAATCTACAAATAGTGCGAATATTTGTGTGCGTAATCGAAAATTCGAATTATAATTCTAACAAATTCATATAGATATATAAAAAAAAAATTTTAATTTTTGGAAAATGATTACAAGTTTATAAAGAGTTCTAATAATGTTCACAACTATCTAACATACCTAAAAATTAAATCGTGGAGAAATCTTAAAATGTAGGTTTCGGTCGTTGATAAATTTCTACAGACAAGGTCACATAATTTAAATTTTTGAAACATGTTTCTAGAAACTTTTGTAAAAAAAAAGGTTAACCGAAATTTTTTTGGCATAAATTATAAAAAAATGAGATGTAATTTTGTAACATTAAACTGCTTTAATTCGGTTATAACTGTGTTTCTTGTGAATTAACAAATTTTAAAAAATATAAGAGTATCTTAACTGCAAACGCGAACTTTATATTCAAAGTTGTTATAATTTTATGTAATTTGAAAAAAAAATATCTGTACAACTCTTCATTATGCAACTAAACAGCTGTTAATATATAATAAGAACCGCATGAAAAGTGAAATACATTTTTTTTATGTCCAAAATAATGTTCAAGTATGATATTTGATAATTTTGTGTTCCAGACTCTAATAAACAATTATTGAAACTTGAAAAAATATAAAAACTTTAGCCTTATTCTTACTGCATTATATTAAATTCATTACTGTACAATAAATAAGAAAATCTGCACACTTATTTTGCTTGCGAAACAATATTGAAGGTTTTTTTAAAACAAATATAGATAAAGCAAACAAAGTTTCGATTTACATCCACGATATACATAGGAAAATAATAACTTTTTTTTTCATAATGAAAGTACAAATTTATCTGTAACAATAGAAAAATCAATTATGATTGGATTAAAATAGTATGAGCAATCGATTTCTACATTTTGCTTAAATTTTAGAGTCGTGTTACATTTAACAATCTGAATACATATTTTTCTCATTAACAATTTTTTATATATAAAAAGTTCTAAAAACTTGAATCCCATTGCTGATGAATTATATCAAATTTGATATCAACTATACTACAAAACAAAAATTTTCTAAATTTTTTTTTTCAGAGACAATCCACAAGGTTTCTCAACAAAATATTTTCATTAAGCATGCGAAATTTTAATTCGCATTTATTATATGCATAGAAAAGAAAGATTTTTCAATTTTCCTACTATAGAAGTACGGTCTTTTTCATTAACATTATTTACCTTTTAATTTTTATTCGAATAAAATAAAATCAAATAAATACTCCATCACTGAAATATTTAATTTTTTCTTAGAGTAAATTTATTATTCTTTATTCGTAGCTGAGTGAAATCGTCTCAAATCAGTTACTGAAAATCGATTTTCTGATTATTCGTAAATGGTTTTTTTATGAAGAAAAATTTGTTTTTCATATACGAATCGATTATTCTTAGACTACTGGAGCTTAAAAAAAATCAGGTATACTTTTATAAAATTATAATATTTTCAGTTCTTTATCATTATTGTTATAACTATTATTATTATTGTTGTTGTCAGTTATAGAAATGGTGTTATTTTTATTGTTACTGTAATAAAAATGCATCCCATGAAAAAAACTTCAGAAAGTAAAAAAAGATTGTGAGATAATGCAGAACGAAAAAAAAAGTAAAAGTTTCGTCATTTAGTGCCTTACAGATATAATGTTAAAGACTTTTCGAAAATATTGCTATTTCATTTTCCTTATTCCTGTGTGACTTTCGAATGAGAATTTATTTTGACTAGTCTATTTAAGTTACTTAAAATGGAAAAAGTGTCAAAAGAATGAAAATTCATCCCACTTATCTTTATTCTATAAATTATCGTTGGTACTTGAAAACCTACAAAAGTTATTGTTTTATCGTAACTGCGTTATATCAAATTAATTACTGTGCAAACGAACAAAAAACCTCTACACTTCTTTTGCTTAAAGAGATAATATTGCAGGCTCTCGTTGCTCTCGTTAATGAGAGGATGTGTCGATACCTGGAATAACCGCTGAAAGTTATCACTGTCGGCGAGTCACTACATGATAGATTAATATCTTTGCCGCGGGGATGTGAAGTCCCATAAATCAACATCGATGCGGCGTTGTTTTCCCGGGATCCACCTTTTTTTCCCTCGCGAAAAACTCTTTTGGTGGCGCATCGTCAAGGGCGAATTGAAAAACACACACATTTGTTTGAGGGTATTCAAAGAGGATAGGGAAAATTAAGTGACGTGATGAATGTTCCGTAGTTGTTCGATTATTTGAGTCGAGGATTTATGGGATCGAGGTGGAAGGAAGCAATGAAAATAACTTGGTTTGATGCAGCGACGAATCAACAAACTATTTCAAAGGCATACGAGTCAAAATCTGCAGTATCCTTTTCAGTTTCATGCATGTTTGAAAGGAAGTTGAAATGGGACTGACATCATTCATGTTTTCACATTGAAATTTTAGCTTCACTTTAGCCTCCTAAAGTGCAGTTATTAGCTGTTTTGCAGGTAAGAAGGTTGAAAAGAGTTCGTGTTTTTAAATTATTTCAATCTTGGTTGTTTCATTGACAATAAGAGATTGGGAATCATTATTATACTACTTACATACGTTGAATAATGAATTGTTTTTGTGTTTACCGTCTATGAAACAATCAAGATTGAAATGAGTCAAAAACACAAACTCATTTCAGCCTCCTTACCTGTAAAACAGCTAATAACTTTACTTTTGGAGGCTAAAGTGAAGCTAAAATTTCAATGTGAAACATGCATGATATCAGTCTTATTTCAACCTTCTTTCAAACATGAATGAGACTGAAAAGAAATCTGCAGATTTTGCCTCAAGCATTTTTTCGAAATAGGTTTGTAAGTTTATCATAGATCGAATAAAAATTTTTAGAACTATATAAATTTTCCAGCTCCACTAACGTAAATTTTCCAGGATGACGCATAGAAGAAATTTTCAAATAAAAGAATATTCATGTTTTTCGTTTGAAAAAGGAATTTCTTTTATCGGAATTATCGTCCATTCTTTATTAGGTATTTGGAATTCGTAAAAGTTTTCAACCTCACCCAATTGCAGAAGATGGTAAAAAACTGCAAAACATATTTTAAAACCAACTGTATCAAGACATCACGTCTCTTGTTTGCATACCAATAGTGAGTTATCTATCCTTTTCTGTTTCAATCTCGGAATTTCAAGCACTTGTAAATACATCGACGTAACAAATGAAATTCGCCTTTTCACCGACCGAGAATTGCACAGTGTAATCAAATAAGTTCGTAGCGCGTGTCCCAAGCTCGAGCAGAAATGTCAGTGTTAATAATTTCTAACGCGTCCTTCGTAAATAGCCTTGTAGCTCGGTCGCATTTGCAAGAATTCACGTATTTCGTCACTGGAAAAAACTTTCAATTCATGATTGGCTTTTTTTACATTTTTTTCTCATCTGTTTTCCCTTTTTTACGACAAAAAAATAAACTTCAATTTATTTCAAATTTCAAACAATTTCAACCGTTATACAATATTAAAAAGTTGAAGAGTTTCATTAGTTGTGAATACTTTGGGAATTTCAAACCATTTTTTTCTCAACTTTAAACTGCATAACAAACGGTGCAATTTAAAAAATAATGAGAAAGATGTACTTTCGGAGTTATTAAACTGCCAAGATAACAGAAACTCTATAAAATGTTTTAAAATGTAGAACTGTTCAAAAACGACAAAAATCGAGGTAATTTAAAAAATTATCATGTACTTTTTATCATCATAGAAATCGACAAATTACCCAGATTCTACATACATTTCAAATGTTAATTTCTTTTCGTGTTTTTCGTGTTTTCTCACGAAAAAAAATCAATCAATAAAAAAATCCACCTATCCAATTCTCTTTACTGTAGTGTTGAATGGTTTTCCTCTTCAACGATTTTATTCGATTCCCTCAAAACACAGTACTCTTCTGGGAGTGCGAAATCACCAAACATCGTCATCCAATCATCATACTTTGGAAAGTGCAACGATCAAGAGTAAAAACGCGAGCGGTTCATTCCTCTAATTGAAACTGGCCGAATCCGTCATGGAGTACCTCTCGCATCAACAATCGCGATTCATCCATTCATCTGCGGTTCTAGCGTTGCGCCCTCGTTCATCCGCGCGAGTTCCTCTGACGCGGCGAGCACGTAAGTGAGTATAAATAATGACGATATTACGGGGCGGCGCTAATTAACGGTTATACCTCGCTTTCTCGGCATTGCTTCATCAACGCTACCGACTCGGCAACCCCAGTGAAAGCGAAGCGTGCACAGCACGCGTGCACAACCCATTGCCTTACGAAGCTTACGCGAAGCGACTCCATTACGCCCCGATCCCGTAAATTGAAGTTAATTCTGCAATAGGATTAGGAGTGGAGATGCTTCAGTAGTGTCTCAACCGGAGACGTATTTGACAGGGTGCTTATCTACATGGTTAGAAAAAATCTCGACAACTTGTCGCTGAATTGGAAAGTTGCAATGATGCGGTGCGAACAGAGGCGTGGTCAGAAAAAATTTTCAAGAGGTATTTTTCGAAAAAATATATACATATTTCCTTCAGGATTTTATAATTTTGAATCCTTACAAATGTGGTCACGAGAGTACGATTTTCCAATTTTTTAGGAGTCTAGAGTTAGAAATTTTTTACGTTCAAATTCAATGTAATGGAATCGAATTTCGTGATTTCATTGTAACAGAGTTGAAGACTTCTTTTTCTCATACTTTTAGTGTTTTTTCACAACTCAACGGATTTGATGATTTTTTATTGTAGATACAGCAACTTTTTACAGGCTTTTGAAATAATCATAGTACACAGATTTCAAGTATTGAACGCTATAGTATTGAAAATTTTTAGTTGGCAATATTATTCACTATTTGTTATTGATCATTTTCAGCTATATTGATTTGTTTTATTGCTTTGAAAATGTTTCGCTGTATATTGTATATAGTTAAACATTCATTTCAGAAAAAATTCTTCTGAGGTTAGAATAACTGTTATTAATAGTTAGAAAAACTAAAAATTCTGAACTTGATTTGAATATCACTGATTTTTTTATTTGATAGTGTTATTTTTATGCATTATTTTTTATCATCATAATTTTCGTCTATTTTTAGTGAAAAACTATTGTTATTAAAATTTCATTTATATAAAGATTTCTAGTATTTCTCGCATTTTTTCAGTATTTACAAAAATCAAAAGGATGTTTCAGAATTTTTTTAAATTTCTAGTCTATTTGTAAATTTTTATGTATATCGATTCTTAAAATTCAGTACTCTAGAATGCAAACATCGATAGATTTTTGATAATTTCATAGATTCTGTGGATAACCGATAGTCGTTAACTTGGAGAATTTTATGTATACTTAGAATTTTTTTATTTTTTCAGTATTTATAGGATTTTGTTTTGTTTACTAGTATTTTTATACATTGATGCCGTCTGTGCAGAATTTTCTGAAACGCGATTATTTCAAAGAATTCAATAACTTCGAGTATTTTTCAAAAATTTTATGACTCGAAAGATTATCTGGTATTTTTATGAATCCCTGTGTAAGTTTTCTGGAACTTTATTTCCAAATTTCGAACTTTTTACATTCTTAGAATTTTACGTAAATTTTATTTATTTATTTTTTTTTGTCATAAATCTATATTTACAATAAATTGTTTTTCCACGTTTTCTTATAGAAAATGTTAAGCTACAATTTATTGTATTATAATTTAGTTTCAGAAAAAATTCATTTGAAATTGGAATAATTGTTATTTTGAGTTATAAAAACTAAAAATACAGAATCTAATTCAAACTTTACTGTTTTTATGATTCAGTATTGTTATTCTTATGCATTTTTTTTATAATCATCACTTTTGTTTATTTTTCGTAAAATAATAATGGATTTATCTTGAATTATAAGGGGTTATAAATTTGAGATTTTAGGTTTTATATACTTTTACAACGTAATGGTATTCAACTTACGTAATTTTCACATTACTTAGGTTAAAATTTGTTTTCCTTTTTCGATACTATAAGAATTTTTTAATTTTCCTAAGTGTTTTTCAAACTTGAGGAATTTTATAATGTTTCTATGGATTTTTATATACCTTTTCGAATTCAATGGTCTATGAATGAATGTTTAAAAAATTGTTCATATTATTTGGCATTATTTGGATCGATTTTTTAAAAAATAACGTGCACACAGGTCGTACAGATTTCATATATTTAGAGGAATTTAAAGAGGTAAATAACGTTGTAACTGCGTGTGAAATAATTTCTGGTGAACTAGTATTCGATTTTCACGGTCAATTTTATTGTAATTGAATATTCATCGTTAATTTATTATACAATTGTATATGAATATATTCATATGAATTTACTATATAGTATGCTCTATGACTTGAAATTTAAAAATTCTTCAGAAAATTTTATCTCAATATGAATTCAATGTATGACAATATGACTTATTTTAGCAATCTAAATTCTACGAAAAGTTTTGTGGTAATAACAAAAATATCGGAAAATTATGAACGATTTCACTTCGTTACAAAAAACCACCCTTAAAAAAAAGTTTCAACTGAGAAAAAATATTAAAAACAGAATATACCGAAATCGTCAAACATCTAGATTCCGGACCGAAAACAAAATTACTCTACCCAATTAGTTAATTTGATAACGTGACAATCCTTATGTTTTTAGATTCAATTATTCTTTTTAAATCACACAAATCCAATGCAGCACGAGTTAACTTATTCAGTTTTTGAAAAATATCATCGCGTTTCTGATAAGAACGAACTGTTCGAACCGTTTTCAGTAATTTCAATTATTGTCAGGAAACTTTTCCTGGAAAAATAATGCCGAGAAAGTTTTACGGAAGATTTTATGAGTTTTCACGTTTTTTGATAAATGAACTGTCCTGACGCTCAGGGAAAAACGGAGCGTCATTGAGCGTGAGAAAATTTCTGAATACCGAATTTCTCCAGGGAGCTGTTCTGTGCATTGATGATGTGAACGTGTAGCCGCTCTTTGCGCTGAGAGAAAAAATGAACTTAGTTGTGGATGTAGAATTAAAAAATATTAGTTTTATGAAATACCAGATACTACTACTAAGAAGCAGGTATAAATAAATGCAACGATATTGCATACATATGAATTCGTGAATTTAATTTACTTAATGTGTTGATAAAAAGAATTATGTTCAAACGTTTCATAAACAAAATAATGAATTGAAGATCTAAATAAGTTCTTTCTGATGACCATTAATACATAAATGCAGTAGTAATTGACAATGATTGCATTCAAGGAATACATTATTATAATAATTTTCAAGATGGTAGAATGGTATTATTTGATGATATTAATTTGATGATGATCAATTTTTTCTTGTTTTCAAAAACGGCCCTTCTAAATAAAATCCACAAAAAAAAACAGTTTATATCACAAGTAATGTCTTTCCTAACTGAGAAAAATATGATTAATATATCTCTTTATTCACAAAAGAAAAAAAATTTAATTAACTTATTTAATTGAATACTTGTTTTCACGAGAACGATAATCAAATTAACATCACTAAAGTGAAGAAACAATTATGAAATTACACGAAATTCGCTCTCTTCGCTTCAAAAATATCGCGGAACAAAGTGATTGCTTAACATCGACACCACGTAGATCGATCGACGTAGCATAAAGTGCCGCCAGTCCAATCACGAAGTGATGTATCACGTTATTCATAGCGTAAGACCGAAATTAATGACCCCTCTCCGGTGATTAGACACGAGAACAATTTCCACCAACGAGTGCATCATCTGATCGATGTACTCCGCAATGACGTCGCGTCAGCATTAATAAATTAGCAATGAAGTCTACACCATGCTTCAAGTTAATGCGTTTACGTCGTTAGTTGATTGCGCACTGCGTCTTATTCGCGGTCGTGTAATTGTAATTGTCGCTCACTGTTGAATCATTAAGCAGATTTCAGAATTACAAGCTCCCCACCTTTAATCTTGTAAACCATCGAATACTGTTTAACTGTTCTCATTTTTCACGATATTGTAAATTGCAAAGGCTTTCTAAAAGTTTCAATATAATGCGTATTTCCATGATATATTTTGAATGTACTTTTTTAAAATACAGTTTATTTTAATTTTGATTTAAACTTGCTACTTATAGTTCAAATAAAATTTATAGTAGGTCATAACAGAAAATAATTTCTGGTAATAAATTGAAAGTTTTTTTTTCAGGCTGATTTTCTCATCGCATAAACTACAAAAAAGAATAGCTAGATATGAGAAAGTTAAAATAACAATTATTATATATATATGAGTTCAATAAATTTAATGACAAACAGATCTTTCGAAATTATGATGAATCATTGTTCTTACATTTTTTGCGATTTTTATCAAAATCAAGATTATAACAGTATTTAAAGAATTCATTGATTTTTCCATTTTAAAATCAAAATGCATATGAATATGCAAAATATTCGTCTGAACAAAGAGCAGTATTAAGAAAAATTGGAAAAGTCCGTAGGCCATTTCCTGAAAAATAGGTATACACATTTTCATATATACGAATGTATCAGATAATCATTCCGCTGAGCTCTGGCCAAACTTTTCATGTCATATTTTACGGCAGACTTTCGTAAAATCTGATGCCTTTGATGTACCAAAAACGTTATTGCTCTGTGATTGGAAAGTTTGCTTTGCCACGCACATCGAAACGGATTTATTGCTTCTATAAAGAAAAATGTAAAACTTTATTATTCTATTTGGAATTTCGCTAGAAAGCTCGTAAAGGGAAACAAATTTCGAATTCCACGTGAAAAAATTCTCCACCGTTTTCACAAATCAAATTTCGTTTGTTAATTGAAACATATCCTCTATCCTACAATTGAGAAACAACTCATATCACCAATGCGAACCCAAATTGCTTAGAAAACAGGTTGTTTATTCAGTAGTTAATGTGATTGAACTCCGGAAGTTTGTTGTACATTCGAGTAGATCACATTGATTTGCTTTGAAAATAAAAGTTTTTCCGATACGTCGAGGATACGTAGTTGAATTCGATCACTCAACTAAATTAAATCGTAGAATCTTCTTTTTTATGGAATTTGTGGCTTTGCATCATTTGAGTTAAAGTTTTTCGTGCATCGAGCTTTTTGAGAATTGTTTATTTGTGCAATATGTCTGTTAAGATTATGAAGTTAATGAAAAGTCGTACATAACAAAAAAATTCAAGTGAAATGACGACCAGCTTATTTTCATCAGCGTTATGTAAAAAAGAGACAATGAAAAGTTTGCAATGTTTAGAAAAATGAGGTGAACAATGCGAGTACGTGCATATTTCAGTACTATTTTTTTTATCGGACAGATTCTTGTAGAAAACTGTCCATTTCATTGTAACGGGGATTAATTTACAGAGCACGTGCGGTACACACTTGACGCATTTCACAGTAAAATAAACTATCTCACGTAGTGCACTCAAAACATTTTTTTTCACCTTGCAACGACATCAAGTATGCTTTGAATACTGTTTTACGTGAATGACAAAATACGTTGCAATGCGAATCGAAACACAAAAAGTTAATATTTTATAAAAATCGTTAAATTTTATCTTGTAACAAAACCGATCGCATGTAAAAATAAAATGCAACTGAACCATTTTTTGTGAAAAGTGTAGAAAAAATGTAAATTAAAAAGTGTAATGATTCGCTATTTTGAAAAATTCTATGAAATTTTCTTTAAGGCATGAGTAGATTAGGAATTTAGATGAAAATTATTATCTTATAATGTGGAATGTAAATGTGCAATTGTAGTTTTTATTGTAAAATTCGAGATTTATTAATCTGTTTTTAATTTAAAATGTTAATTTTTTAAATAGTCACTTTCTTAAACAGAATACTTTTTTTTTATTTGAATTCTGCACTATTCTAAACGAAAAAATTTCAAAATTCCAACATGTAACTAACTATTTTTATTTAATATGTGCATGAAAAATTCTATGAAATTCAAGTTTCTGTGGAAAAATTTTTATCAGTCGCGAAATTATACGGTTAACGGCTTGTGCTAGCGTTTATAGAAAAACTAAATGTCTTTGAGCGTCTGTATTTTTTTAAATACTGAATTTCCCCTGGGAATCAGAACCTGCTGCACATTGAACATATGAATTTTACATCGCAGAAGAAGAAGTAAATCCTTTCATATTTTCGGTTTGCAAAACAATCTTACTACTTTCTTCTACATATTAATAAATTCCTATTTATTGCATTAAAATATTGAAATGCGCCAGTTATAGATTTTCTTGTGCGAAAACTCTGTACGTAGTGCATTATCAACTTACAAAAGTATGTAGATCTTTATTTTCTTTAACTGAACCTCATTTCTTCATTCCAAGTCACGGTATTAAAAAATCACATTTTCACAGAAAAATGAAGTTTCAGGACATATTTTTGCAAATTCTCACGTTACCACTTCAGGGTCGTAGATACATAAAGGTTTTATATGTTCGAACACTTTCTAAATCCAGGTCAAATTATTGACAATTTTTAGTGAAATGAGTAAAATTTTTGAAAATGTATAAACTGACATGTAAGTGACATTTCAAAGTAAAAAATTTGATGTAATTTTGAAAAACAATCTTTGAATGGCAATTTCCAATAATTGAAGATTCTTTGTGAAAAACGTGAAATTTCAATACAGAAGAGGCAAGTAAATTATTATATAAACTGTAAACTAATTTCATTATTGTACTATTTTCTTTGTAAGATTTGTCACGTTCAAAAAATTACTATAAAATAATCAATTAACTAAGTACAAAAACTTGGAATTTCAATTTTTCAGAATTATAATAGTAAAAAATTCAAAATGACTAGATGAGTCAAATAACACATCGATTCTTTAAAATTTATATCTTAACCCTCGTAAATTTAATGTTATTTTGAAAACGCACTTTTTTGAAATTGCAATTATCAACGAATAGAGATATTTTTTGAAATAGTGAAAATTTAAGTAAAAAGAAAGCAAGAAGTTTTTTTGCACACTCTGTACATTCTTAACTTTATAATTGTTTTTTTACATTGAATACTTTGTTATGCCTAATGAATTATGTATAAGAACATGACACTTGAAATTCTAAGAATCACCGATATAAAAAAAATGTGAAATAACAAAAGAAGAAACTTGTATATAAGTATTTGAAATATTTTTTTGTATATCTTGAAAATTAAAATAATTAATAATGTATATTTCAATAACTAAAAACTGCACATTTTTAAAATAAAATTAGAACGTTTTTAAATGAATAAAGTAATGGAAAATGTAATTTGTAAGGTTAATACATTGAAATTGTGAATGCAGCAGGAAATCCAGATTTTCTGATTTTACAACTACGATATGGTGATGGTATTCATAATAATTATCCAAATTTTCAATCTGGAAACCAGATTGTCCAAGATGAAAATTTGAAAAGAATCGAAAATTTAGATGATGATTCAATGTTGATATTGGCGGAAAAGAAGATTCCGTCTTCACCAAAGTTGACGTTTGCACAAAGTTCAATACAATATTTTACGCAAAATCGTTTGGAAGTTATGATTTTGAGTTGAAACTAGCATAAACGTACCTCTCTAGTAAACTCTTCAATACAATTTTTTCTGTCTACTCCCCTGTGTTACATTCATCACTACTTTGGTATTTTGTTAAAGATTTTCAATAACATAAGGTTATTAGAGCACAGTTCAAGAAAATACCAAAAAAATTATGATTGATTTCAAAACTTTCAGTCTTCGACTTCATCTCTGTTTCCCTCCCATCAATACACATTTTTCTGACATAAGCTTCATCTCGATATCCCACCCGGGGACCTTGCAACATACACCAAGAAGAACCGCAAATTCGCCGATAAGGTGAGGAGAATTTCAATTTCCAGGTAGAATATCCCAAGAAGACTCGTTAGAGCAATTTCGCGTGATGTAAAAGGTGAAGGGGTTTATTAGGTATTTCGTGTCAAAGGGGGCGAGAACCTGGTATAAGCCAGGGTGCAAGGCCAGAGGCTATCCCGTGGTCAGCCGATTAAGTTGCCGGTGCACGTACGACAAAGGAGTCAGTAAGATCTCCGATTCGAGCTGCATATTGCGGTAAACCGAACCGCTATAGTGAACTTCCCGAACGATCCGAAGCAACTGCTAGCTCGAATTACACAAAAGAAAAATCCTCTCCTTACTCGGCCATTACGATGTCTCTCAGGGTTGGAGCACCGCTGCCAGCGAGGCTTTGTTGTGTGCGATGATAATAATTCATTGGTTACTTATATATCTGCTCCGTCATTGTTAATGATTCCAGTTTTTAGACGATTCTAGAAGCCGTCAAAATAAAGAAAAACTCGGATTTCTCTTATTTCTACATTTTTTAATTTTAAGCTTTCGGCTAAATTGTAGCCCTCTCCAGGAAATCTTCATATCTAACGATAAATCAATAGAGAAACAGCTCCGATCTCTTCCTTCTTTTTCTGATGAGGTTAATTGATTAGAGATTAATAAAAAAAAATAATTAAAGATTAATCAGGGATGTTCATATATTGATTTATAGTTAAATATGATGTTTTCCTGAGGAGGGCTACAATTTAGCGAAAAGCTTGAAATTAAAAAATGCAGAAGTAAGAGGAATTTTAGTTTTTCTTTATTTTAACGGCTCCTCGGATTGTTTAAAAACTGAAAATCATTCATTGGTTATATCTACAAATATTGAGTTACACAATACCGGTCAAAAGTTCAAGTTCACTACTTCTAAAGATTCGTATTCTTGTGGTCCTATGCATGTAATGCAAGTGAGTTTTTTCAAGAAACTTTTTAATCTTAGTTGTGAATTTTTGACATTTGCACTTATACTTTTTGAAGCATATATAATTAAGTTATTATCTTAGTATTTTTTTCATTTTTGAGTTTTAATGTTATTTGTAAGGTATTTGGATTATTTGAAAAAAATTGTTTGAAGTTTTCGAAGCTCATTATTTTTTTTTTAATGATATTCCGGGAACAGTATCTTCATAGATTCCTTCTACTTTTTGCAATTTTCTAATTTTTGCATTAAATTATACTTATAATTAAAGCTACTTTTTGGTTGAAAGTTTTTGGTTTTAGGTTTAAGTACTTTAAAATACTTTTTGGTGCTTCAAAAATTTTCATGACTGCTGAGCATTGTCTTATGTTTACAGTATTCTGATGAATTTTTAGATCAATTTATAGAATTTCATGCTTGTTCTTTATAAGTTGTAAAATAATAGAAATACTGCGCGTCAAGATGTTAATGATTGTCATGGAATCAAAGTTTTCTTAGATTGGTCTCGAGCTTAAAAAAATGTTATTTAACGACGAAGTCATCATTTCGAAATGAATCATTCCAAGTTCGACAAGAAACTTTGCAATAAAATTATATGTTCACTTGTTTTCAGAAAAATCTGAATTTTTACATTTATATTAGTTACGTTTGTTAAAAAACACTATATTTCTTTTTTCTATAAGCTGAGAGAACTGACTTCTGACTTTTGACAGTTGTTACGTTGTATAAAAACTCGAAATGTTCAGTCGCGCATTTATAAAAATATTTAAGGCGTTGCAACGAATGAAGCATAATTTCTCTACAATATAAAGGAAAATATTGAAAAAACTATCAAAAATCTTCAGAAAAAATTAATTTAAAAAACCACAACGCAAGTCCCATGAACCCTCGAAATACACCAATCTCTATAGTAAATATGAAATCAATGTAAAAACCCAATCCCCATAATCATTTATCATTTCATTCTCCATCCCCTCCTTTGCCCGCCTAAGCTGTATTTCCCACAATTCCACGTACAGTAAACTACCGATATGAGTCGTCGCTAGATAAATCATCCCACTACCCCAAATAAAGATTCACGATGTACTCCCAAACGTCGAAAAATATCCGGATCAAAAGTAGTTTGATCAACTCGTCATAAATCGTACGTGTTCGAAAACAAGCATTTTACATCGCTACCGTAAAGGTCGAAATATTGTTGGCTCGGAAAAAAGACGTATCGATTCCAACTTTTTCCCCTCGTAAACTTTACGTAACCCCAGTATATACGTCAAAACTCCTGCAAAGTTGGTAAATTCCTCTTGTAAAAAAAGCTCGCCCTCGGCAACAATGGAAAAAAAAGGTTTACATCATCGTCAGATTTCGCTTGAAACAAACATTATTATCACATTCGTGTACCGTAAAATTCAAAAGGCAACCGGGGCGAGAAAACCGAGATGATTGAGGCAGGGAAAAATGTTGCGGGCAAAGGTTAAAAGCGTTTCTCATCAACTGCGACAAAGACACGTAAGAGAGGAAAAAACTACGACCGGAAGAAAAAAAACCTTCATTTTCCGCGCGCTTCTTTTGCGAGGAATTTATTCCTCGTTTGTCACTTTCTATCCTGGAACTGGATAGGCGAGCAAGTATTGAAAATGAGCTGCTTCATTTTCATGAAGTACAATGCGATGACCAAATTGCGCACAGACAATGAATGGGAAACTCAAACAGAGCAAAAGAACAAAGGATCGAATTGCTAATGCTCAATTTCCTGATTCCCAATCAAATTCCAATCAACGCAATTTCGGGAGACTGGAAAAATCGTGGACGAGGCAAGAAGGAACTGGGAAAAAGAAAAGCGAGAAAACAGTGGAGGCA
The DNA here is from genome assembly GCA_030522825.1 of Platygaster orseoliae. NCBI lineage: Eukaryota > Metazoa > Arthropoda > Insecta > Hymenoptera > Platygastridae > Platygaster > Platygaster orseoliae. The sequence goes on from JAPYZL010185354.1 coordinate 33,866, forward strand.
TACTAATAAAGTGCGCGGGAAAGAAAAACATGGTGAAAATACGAACCCAAGTGGAATGGGGGTCGGAACTAATTGGAGCATCTGGCGAAATTTTCGTCGAGTTGTAATTATTGCTTCGCGTCCGTGCCCTTTTTCATTTCTCGGTCTATTTCCTTTCCCCTTTCGTGTCCTTGATAGCCGAAAAAGGCTATTAAGCGGCGAACGATGCGCGTGGGAATGTAAGGAAAATTGCATCGGCTCGGAAAGTTTAGACGCTTGGATAACGTGATGTCAAGGAGGTGTGTGAGGGAGGGTGAGGTGTAAGACGGTAATTTTTTCATAGGTTTTAAAGAGCTCTTTAAGACTTTTTCGTAGACGAACGTATTTAAGTTAAAAAACCAGAAAAAGTTCATGAGATGTTATAATGCTAGAATTTGTAAGGTAGACCAAGGCATATTGTCCCACATGTTTTTCAATATTTTATGTATTTTTCACATTCAATATCAGAAAGTACTTTAATATGTCAAAACTTCAAGTGAAACTTCAGCTTCAATTGGACAGTATAGAATTTGGTGTTACTGTTACTCAAGAATTGTAACATAACAATAAATGACAAGATATCACATCAAATTAAAATGCACGTAAATTGTTATTAAAACTGTATTTAACGTTCGAATCAATTTAATACACTACGCTACATCGTAAAAAGTAAAAATCTTCAAAGATTTTTTTTTTTTTTTTAAGTGAAAAAAGTACAAAGTTTGCCAAAATATGCACCATGTACTTAGTCGACACAAATTTTTGTTTGTGATTGTTTTTATATATAGGTATTCTTTTAAGTGAACTATTATTGTAGCTGCAACGTTTATCTAGTATGATAATGAATCAAGACATACGCATGAAATGGAATTGTTAACTTTTTCAACATAAAAATTGAGGGAGTAAAATTTACATTAATATTTGATTTTATTCAAGAAAATTTGCATCGTCTGAAAGATGAACAAATTTTTTATATTCCTACTTAAAATCCCAAAAAATACAAAACAATCATTTTTTATGAATATCGTAAGAAAAATCTTGTAACTCTACAGCAAATACTAGGTATAAAATAGTAACTTTTATCAGAGATTTTTTGAAGTAATTTTTTGTACTTCTGTAATATATAAAAAATTTACCCTCTAAAGACTTTTTCACAACAGCACATATTGACCCTTTTGACTTTCAAATTTACCACACATAAAAATTTTCATTATAACGTCCCTGTGTTTGATTAAACTGCCTTGCATTGTTCAGCGTAACGTAAAACGCGAATAATCACTCATGTTCATGTTTACGTGCAGTAGAAAGCAAACTTGTTACTCGAGAAATATCATTAGCGAGAACGTCAAGCCACGTTCTACTTTTTGGAACTGCAATGTGACCGCAAGTCCAACGGTCACGCGTGACACCATGCTCGACACGTGTTTCGTGACAGACAGCTATGACCGATTACGGCATTTGGTAAATATCTTTTTTAAACGCTACCTTAACTGCGAAAAAAAATGATGCCATTCGATGGAATCACTAATCTAATTTAACGCAATACAGTTATGAATAATTTACTTTACAAAAGACAAGATAAGTTAGCCTGAAAAATTCTTTTTTATATTCACAGCTCATTTAGAAATGAAAAACGTTTTTTAGTTGAGTGTAATGTGTTTTAAAGTTATGAAGATTTGTGATTCTATAAATTTCTATGTGAAATTTTGAAAATTGTAAAAATTATGGAAAACGATCTTCGGGAAAATGACCGTTCGGGAAAAAGGCTGTTCGGGAAAATGGTCGGCAACGGTATATTTTATATAGTTACAACTCCAACCTTTATTGTATTTATTTTTCCATTTCTGGCTCTTTTTTGAACTCTCATTTTGAAGTAAATTCGATAAAAAAAGTGCGTTGGAAATTTATACGATATAAAATTAGAAATAATGGAATGATAATTCATTACGAAAACTTCTTTGGTCTGTTAGTACGAATTAACATACTCAACCATTTTTTTCAACTATACATTATAAGTTTCAAAATCGTTTTATTTGATATAGATGCGCGTAAAATCAATAATTTTTCTCTACATTTTTATGTTCCTTTTAAATCCAAATGGAGAAACTTGAGCAAAAAAGTCAAACAAACATGAGCGCTTCACATTTAAGTCCATTACACCGACTACGACTTATAAATCCAATCTGGAGCTCGCCTGCAAGAAACTTGAACGATTCGGATCTTATTACGTAAAGCTGGCCTACATTAAAATTTCTCTCTGATGAATCCAGACTTAAAGCACAAGCAAAGAATAATTACAGAGGAAATATTCAAGTGCGATTGTTTTGATACCGTCTCACGCGCTGACAATGCTTTTAATGCTCGTGACAGCTTTGTTATATTAGATAGAAAAAAGTTTGGAAGGAATTGCATGCTAAAGGAATTACAAATTAGGTATGAAAACATCTCCAGTGCTCTTTTTACGCGGCTTATAATAAAATACAAAAATATTTTCTCTCCACCGGTTCTTGCACAGCACATTTTTCTCACGCCAAGTGCACGCACCCTTTTCACCGCGATAGAAAACGAAGTATTAATCTTCTCAAGGTAGAAAAAAGATTTATACAACTATAAAACTCGTTCTACGGAAATCGTATAATACAGAGTTCGCAGTTTTATCTAGGCGCGCAGAATAAATTGTTTATGCGATAACGTCAATTTTCTCCGTTAGGATTTCCGGAATTAGAATCGTGTTTATATAAGAAGGAAATTCGATAAAAGGTATTGATATTGATAAAAGGTATCGATAATATACATTTTTTAAATAATCAATACCTTGATTTAATAGGTCGGTCGTCATTTTCCTGGCATATATACAATATACCTTTGAATTGCAAGTTTAAAGTACTCACCTGAAACACACAAAAATTCTGGATTAATTTCATGCATTCAACATATTGAACATTGTCGAAAGTGATGTTTGTCAAGTAAAATAAAGTATTAAATATATGTAGGAAAATCGTCCTATCAAAAATAAAGGAATAACATTTTTTCATGTATTTATAGATATTTGTATAAAAACTTCATTTATAATTTTTATAAAATCCTTTATGAAATATCTGAAGTTCATCACAAACGAGATATTATTTTGTAAAATGAAAATGAGGCAGTCTGTGCTGATGAAGTCACTTACACAAGTTTATTAAGTCTAGCAAAAATTTTTTAAATTTGTTTAAAAATTTAGGTTCAAAACTTTTTAAAAATGTCGTCGAATTATATAAAAACTTTCTCAAGTAAAGGCTGCTTTTTAAGAAGTTTATAAATATTTTTTTTATAAGAACCTGATGTTTTATATGGAATTCAAATATTCACTCGGAGATTCTAAACGCATGCAAATGGTTCTTATTATTCACAAATTTAGATGACTTTTCAAAAATAATTCTCGAAATTTTGTCTTCAGTCTCATCAACGCGAAGATGAATGCTCAAAATCACGACATTCAGCGCACATAATTTGACTTTCCAGAAAAAAAAATACAAAAAGTTCAACTTACTACAAAAACTAAAATTTAGGCAGTACATATGTGACGCGCTCTGAGAAAAGAGACCTATTCGGAAAAAAATCGATTTTCGTATTATGATTGATTTTATAAGTTCTATAACTAAACTTTAATTGGCACGATACGAAATTCCAAAATTATGGTTCTTAAACAAACTATAAATTGACGAAGAAAATAATTTACATGGAAACTTTCACTTTTGCCGAGAAGGTCCCTTTTGTCAGAGCGTGTCACATATTTATTTAGGTTTCATGTTTTATTGATATAAAAATGTGGAAAAATCCTCAAGACCACATATATGTACAAAATAATTATTTTATTTCATTGAAGCAACAGTTTTTAAAACTCCCCCCACCTCCCCGGAAATCCTGCATCTCCACCATTTTTCTACAATTCTGAATTTGCCTCTGGTGAGCCCAAAATAGCGTAGAAAAAACACCCTTAATCAGAACTTTATGGTTTGTAACAAAAATGTAAAAACCTAGGTCATTCTACGTTAATGGACGTTGGCACGTAAAACATGCTTAGTATAAAAGCAAAAACAATAATATCAAAATTTTAGATTCACAAGTTCCGAAAATTAATAATTTTGAATAATACAAGTTTCATACTTCCAGAGATTCAATATAAATGTATTTCTTTACGAAAATCGTATAACGTATAGGCCAAAAAAAATTGGTGAAAATCCAAATGAAAATCTATAATTATTTCAAAATGACAAACGTTTCGTGCACTGGAATTCTTTTCTCAAAAGAAGACATTTTTCAATCATTGCTTCGTCTCGAAACCTTACAGTTGTAGCGAACTTAATCGATAAGTGAAATCTGATAAAGTTTATTCGAATCAAATAATTTAGAGTACAATTCTCGAATTTTTCAAAATCACGAAAAATGCATGTTCTCGTGTTTTTTCTCGTTCGTATGCATATTTTCTGATTTTCATCCATCAGATAATTATAATCCTAATTATCCAGTTCAAATAAAATTTATCTGATTTTCTGTATGGATTCAGGAGACAAAAACTGCAAAGTTTAATGATAAAATAACGGTTTATATGAATGTGACACTTCTTCAAAAATGTCATTTTTTGAAAGAAGGAACCTAATGGACAAAACAGCTGCCACTTGGAAATTATATACATACTTTTTTAACTTTTCAAATTCTTTTCAACTCGAAGCATACAAGTATCAAGAAAAAATCCATTTATATTATATCCCTGGAAGTATAAAACTTGCATTACGGAAGAATATGAATTTCATAGAAGTAGTGAATCCAAAATTCCGACCAATAGTGTGTTTCAATCAAATTCCAAAAAACAGAAATCATCGCATGTAAATCCCAGATTCCTCAAGTTCCGCGCCTTTTCCAGGTTTCCAAAATATTTTAACCCCTTATATATCTCGACCAGGGTCGCATGACCTGTTGAGAAGTAAAAAAAATGTCGTCCCGCTCCCTCTTGAAGGTGGTCAAAGTAGGGAAGAAACGAGAGTGCATCGAGTGTCGTCGATAGAAGACGTACGCTGGTTTGGGTTTCTTACGACGCTGTTTAAATTAAATTACATGCAGTCGCCAGAGTCACAACGGCATACTTGGCACGAGTGTCGGGCCACTTCATGCATAATGCATACGGTATTTTGCGACTCGGGCACCCCAGTTCGCGCGTTAAGCTCGATCAATGAGTGCGAGTGAGAAAGACAGAGGCAGCAAAGGAGGTCTAGTGAGAGACGTGGGATGTTGGGGAGGTAAAAGATGCTCCCCTTTCTACTTTACGGGGTGGAAGAGGCTCGCTAATAGAACCGCAAACATCGACGATCTCGAATACCTGACAGCTCGGATTCAAGTGATTTCATCGCGCCCCGCAGTTGTAACAGGAAAGTGCCATTGGTTCGCGCAAATTATGACGGAGATAACAAACGCCCCGATTTTCCGCTTTTCGTTTTAACGTTCCAAGCGATTTCATTCTTCACTTTTCACTAAAATTTTTTTCATTCGATGTTTGCAGACTTGTGCGTCTGGATCGAAATTTTACAGTTATTGATTTACTTATTAGTATATGGTGACTGGATGCTGATAAGTATACAGCTATGATATAATGAAAAAAATTTGTTCGATTTTGTGAGAGAATCCGCCATGACAATTTATCGAAAAATTCTCGCTGATTCCACTTTTTCGCCGTCTAGAATACTTGTACGTATCAACATCGCGGGGAATTTTTTCCCGACGCAATAAAGTTCGAAATACATTGTTTCGCTATTAACGCCGTGGGTATTTTTCAAGCCAATGAACGCTCTATATTCCGATTTGCCACATAAACATGTTCCTTTCCACAACTCAGCGCGGCCCTTGATTTACGAGGACCATATTTCTGTTTGGAGCCGGAAGCCTACAAACGCGGCATCCACATTCATCTGCTTCGCGCGCGCTGCTCTTTTCGGAAACCAACTGAAAGCTTCCGCTTCGCCGTGAACTTACGCATGCGGTTCGTGACGAGAATGAAGCATCGCGAATTTACACGCGCCAACGAACACGGGAAATGTTGAAAATCCATTTGCCATCAACTTTTCGCGCCCCGCTTTTAATGAAAACTCGCGGTGAGATTTCCGTCGAAGGAAAGAGCTTTTTTCGGAACATACTTGAACTGAGATTTCAAAACAAAAGTATGGGCGTCGTTCAGGCACAAGTTTTTTGGGTATTGAGAGTGCAGCAAGTGCACTTTGAAAAGGGTATGGTGAAATTTTGATAGTGTCACCTACTAAGTTGTCTCTTCTATGTATATAATAAAAAAAACTTTATCCCGCTGATTCAGTCAACCCTAACTTAACCTGCCCTAGTTAAAAATGAGTAGATCTTTAGATATCTACATGAGATCTACTGTAGATCTACTTGAGTAAATCTACTGTAGATCTGCTTGAGTAAATCTACTGTAGATCTACTTCGGTAGATCTTAGTCAACAAATAGCACTATGAAGATCTTCATAGATCTACCAGCAGATACATGGAAATGACCGGAGATCAACAAATAGATCTATGAAGATCTTCGTAGATC
>JAPYZL010185370.1:0-21877 GCA_030522825.1 Platygaster orseoliae
TTACACTGGAACCCTGATATAGGACATATAGGGCTCAGTTTACACTGGAACCTTGATATAAGTCATATAGGGCTCACTTTACACTGGAACCTCGATATAAGACATATAGTGCCCACTTTACACTGGAACCTCGATATAGAACATATAGGGCTCACTTTACACTGGAACTTCGATACAGAACATATGTGGCGTGCTTAGGTTAGGTTAGGTTAGGTAAGATTACATCACATCACATAACGCTTTTTACCCCCCCCCCCCAGGCGCCAGTTAAAAAGTTTCACTTAAAAAAAAGCATAAATAAACAGTCAGAAAGTTTGTGATAATGTGAAGTTTTTCAATTTCTCGAACTGTGGAAAATAATTATAAGAAAACTAAAAATCTTGGAACTTTAGAAAAATTGGTCAAAAGTTAATTTATTAATTTAATCAATTTACTTTAATCCTAGAGTGATCCTGGTGATTCTGGAACTTTACACTGGAATTACGATATAAGACATATAGGTCCAACTTTACACCTCGATATACGACATATAGGGGTCACTTTAAACGGAACCTCGATATGTGTCCCACTTTACACTGGAATCTCGATAAAAGACATATAGGTTCTGACTTTACATTTGAACATTGATATAAGACATATAGGGGTCACTTTACACTGGAACCTCGATATAAGACATATAGGTCGAACTTTACACTGGAACCTCGATATATGTCCTACTTTACTCTGGAACCTCGATATAAGACATATAGGGGTCACTTTACACTGGAACCTCAATATATGTCCCACTTTACACTTGAACCTTGATATATGTCCCATTTTACACTGGAATCTCGATAAAGGTCCACCAGATCACATCACATCACATAACGCTTTTCACTCCCCCCCCCCAGGCGCCGGTTAAAAAGTTTCACTTCAATTATATGTATTCATGTTTTAGTGAAAATTAAAAAAAAACGTTATTATTTTTTTATTCATGTAGATAAGTTACATCATTTTATGAAAAAACAACTTCATATTATTAATAATCAATTTCTCAGATAACGATATATATGGCCGATTTATTGAGGCCCTGATTCTTATTTTTTAGTCTATTTGAAGATTATAATTTTGCAATTATAATTAAAAATGCAAATTATTTAGATGAATGAAAAAATAATAACTTTTTTTTTTCAATTTTCAATAAAACATATGAATACATGAAGTTTTTTTATTTTGGCGAATTTCGCTAATTTGTTGTAAATATTCGTAACAATTTGTTATGAAAATTTTTAAATCATTATAAACTGATCCGTTTTACTTGGGATTATCCAAAAAGACTTGAAAATAAATTTAATTGACATAAGATGTGAAACATTGCTAAATCTTTGGCAAAAAACTAGTAATTACCCACAAAAATCGCTATTATGGTATTTACCCTACTTGCACGTTGCAGCCTACATGATGTACGTTGGTATTAGACTGTAATATTTTTTTTACAGCTTACAGCAACACTTAGGAACAATTTAACATCTTAAGCTTATTTGTAGGCCATCTTTTGTGTTCAAAAAATATTATAGACTGTGATGGAGAGAAAATCCCATGTTATTTAAATGGGAAAAAGGAGGGATCTGGTGGCACAGGTTAACGTTTGACTAAAAATCTGAAAAAATTTAGAGATTTTTTTTTTTAATTATTTGGAGCCACTTTAGGTGGCGTCGCGGTCAAAATTCGACCAAAAGCCATTTTAAGGACCACCCTAATTTGCATATTACTATTAAATGATAAAATGAATGAAGATACATTATTACAATGTATAAATTCAATAATTTTTATTTTGCTGTTTACCAATTTTGAATGAATTTCATTATTTATTTGTCAAAATTGATGATTTTAAAATTCGACTGTGATAGTTTTAATTTATTATGATTACTATCAAAAAAATTTAGAGTATCATATTGTTTAATCACGAAAATTGAAGGACTTGTTTTTCTTACAACGAGAAATGATTTTTTTGCAAAAACTCCCTGAAGTTTCTATTTTTTTTTAATAAAGATTTTTGAAAATCACAAACTTTGAATAACCATCAAATCTTCCTTTTTTTTATAATTATTTATATATATATATAATTATATAAAATTATGTCACTATTATTATATTAAATATTATCAAATATAACATATAATAATTATCATAATAAATTAAATATAATTTATATAATTACATAAATTATTTTATCGAATAATCCCATTAAACTATTCATTACAAATTTTTAATTTTTATGTGTATGTAAATTTATGCTCTTCCTATTTAAAGTTAAAATAAAAAATTCGATAGTTCACAATATTCTATTATGAACATCAAAAATTTTAATAAAGTTCTGATTGTTATACAACATTAACAAACATTCTGAACTTACTCTTGGACTGAAAAAGCCGTTTATATATGTTGATAAAATCCTTTTTTCACTTGGTTCTCAAATTTCTATTCGGAAGAGAATTTCACGAAAGTATTATTAAGCACTGTTAAATACCCAGAAATAAAATATGTTGTATGACGTGAATAATTTCTGTTGTTGTTTTCTCTATTCTGTCAAATGTTTACAGTGCAGAGTGCACTATATATATGTATATTCACAATTGTGAATCATTGTGATTCATGCGACTTACGTAGTCACGTGAATCATATTCACACAATTTTAGGTTATGTTTACCTATTGACTTGTGGAGTTTGTTGTTGTTCATCGTTGTTTGTTTATCAAATGGATTGCAATGCATTGAGTTGTTATTCAAATAGTCAGTCGTGAAAAATAAAAGAAAAAATATGGTGTATTTGCATTTTCCGTCAAATTTGACGGAGGAAGAATTGATGCTTCAAGCGAAGTACAGCAAATTAAAACGAAAGGTTTGTTCATTAAATCGTAAATCTAATTTTTGTTTCGTGAGAAAAAAATCTGCTCCACAGCGGGTTCGAAACCGCATCCTCTCGATTTCCGTTAGAGTGCTCGGCACTTAAGCTATACGAGGCATTTTCTAATCTCACGAAACATTTTCCTTGGTTTTTGTTTATTAAAGTATGCAGAAGTCATTATATAAAGTCTGCGTAATCACGTTCGAATTATTTCTGAAATATTTTCAAGTAACAAAAATTAGAGTGTGACACTTTGCTTCGATTGTTGTAATTTTGTAGAGAAATTCAATAGAAATTTTTTTTAAGTGGTTTGAATTACGAAGAATAAGTTGTGGAAAAGTTGTGTAATTTTTTCTAGATTACATGAATACAAATTTTTTTTGTAATTTGGATTATGAAATTGATGATTGTTCGTACTTTTAATTTTCGAGTATAAAATTTTCAATAAGACGAAATATTGACGTATATTTTTAATGTGTTGTGCTTTTTGTTTTTGAAATATATAGTATGTTTTTATTAACTCAAATATTTCAATTTAAAATTTCTATATTTTCAGATTGAGAATGAAATTATTTCAATTTGTGATTTTAAAGTATAGAATTATTTAGGATTGAAATTGAATTGTTTTTTTCATAATTCTTCTTCCTCATTTTTACTCCAAACTTTTGTTTGAAAATTTACTGCAAACAACCAAAAACAAGTAATTTTTTAAGTATTAATCATTTCAATTTTTGGAGTGATATTTTAAAATTTTTTCCAATTCTGAATATGCAAACGCTTCTTATTTGAGCTGTCAAAGATATTCATTTCGAAGTTTTATTTCATTGAAATTTTTATCTGATTGCAAATAAACAAAATTCATTTTTATATTCAAAGTAAAAAACTTTATTAAATTATAAAAAATTACAATAAATTTCATGCCAAAGAATTTTTGGCTAAAAAAATATATTTATTCACAATTTGCTAGTAATCGGATATTTGGACGTGAATTACTAGCGAACTGTAAATAAAATATCGTACTGTGAGTTTTGGAAATGGCCTATTTTGACGAAACGATTACAGTCCTCGGCTTCACCTCGGGCTGCAAACTTCAGTTTCGTCGAAACCGACATTTCCAAAACTTGCAGTAATATACTATTTTGCTTTTAGAATTCTCATTTTTCTATTTTCAGAATCAAAATAAAATAATTTTAATTAGTGAGTTGAAAGTTAAAAAATTTTTCAGAATTAAAAATAAATTTCTTGTATTTCACCTGTTTTATTTTTACTTACTTTAAATTTTTATTTCCAAAATCTACGTTTCAAAGTATACAATAAATTACCCACAAAAATAAATTTAATAATTTCATGTTGTTATACAGGGTGTCCCAAAGTCAACAATGAATATTTTAAGGGATTATAGTTTGTGAAATTCTAAGATAATTTTTCCTTTGCCATTTTTCACAAAACTCAAAATCAAAAAAGATATTTAAGTTTGAAATTTAACCAATATCGCCACTTTTCAGAAAACTTAAAATCAAAAAAGATATTCGAGTTGAAAGTTTCAACCAACCAGATTTCAAATTCGAATATCTTTTTTTATTTTGAGTTTTTTGAAAAACTGCAAAGAACTTTTCTACTCAGAAAAATATGCAGAAAATTTTGGTAGATTTTGATACATAGTTTTTATCCTCACTCCTTGTAAGAACGCGTTTATTGGTTAAATTTCAAACTCGAATATCTTCTTTGATTTTGAGTTTTGTGAAAAATGATATAGGAAAAATTGCCTTAGAATTTCACAAACTATAAACCCTTGAAATATTAATTGTTGACTTTGGGACACCCTGCATTATAATATTGTACAATAAATGTCAGGGAACAGAATTTTTGCCTAAGAAAATATGTTTTTGTTTTTATAATCCCTATTTCTCATTTTTATATTATCAGAATCAAAATAAAATAATTTTAATTAGCGAGTTGAAAGTTCACAAATTTTTAAGGATTAAAACCAAATTTCTTGTATAAAAACGCCTTTTTTATTTTTACTTATCTTAAATTTTTATTTCTAAAATCTACCTTTCAAAATATACAATAAATTACCCACAAAAGTGAATTTCATTATTTCATCTTGTTATATTATAAAATTTTAGAATAAATGTCAGGGAACAGAACTTTTTCCTAAGAAAATATATTTTCGCTTTTATAATTCCCATTTTTCATTTTTCTATTTTCAGAATCAAAATGAAATAATTTTAATGAGCGAGTTGAAAGTTCAAAAATTTTTCAGAATTGAAAATAAATTTCTTGTATTAAAACACCTTTAAACCTTTTTTATTTTTATTTCCGAAATCTACCTTTCAAAATATACAACAAATTACGCACAAAAGTACATTTCATTATTTCAAGTTGTTATATTATAAAATTTTACAATAAATGTCAGGGAACAGAATTTTTGCCTAAGAAAATATATTTTTGCTTTTATAATTCCCATTTATTATTTTTCTATTTTTGGAATCAAAATAAAATATTTTTAATTAGCAAGTTGAAAGTTCGAAAATTTTTCAGAATTAAAAATACATTTCCTGTATAAAAATGCCTTTCTTATTTTTACTTACCTTACATTTTTATTGCCGAAATCTACCTTTTAAAATATACAATAAATTACCCACAAAAGTGACTTTCATTATTTTATCTTACTATATTATAAAATTTTAGAATAAATGTCAGGGAACAGAATTTTTGCCTAAGAAAATATATTTTCGCTTTTATATTTCCCATTTCTCATTTTTCTATTTTCAGAATCAAAATAAAATAATTTTAATTAGCAAGTTGATAGCTCAAAAATTTTTAAGAATTAAAAATAAATTTCTTGTATTAAAACATCTTTTTTATTTTTAATACATTTTTATTTCAAAAATCTACTTTTCAAAGTATATCATAAATTACCAAAAAAGTGAATTTCACAATTATGTCAAGTTTTTATATTATAAAATTTTACAATTACTGTCTGGAAACAGAATTTTCACCTAAGAAAATATATTTTTGCTTTTATAATTCCCATTTCTCTTTTTTCTATTTTCAGAATTAAAAATAAATTTCTTGTATTAAAATGCGTTTTTTATTTTTTATTTCCAAAATCTATCTTTTAAAATATACAATAAATTACCCGCAAATGTGAATTTTATAATTTCAAGTATTATTATATTTTATATAGAATTTCACAATAAATGCCAGGGAACAGAATTTTGGCATAAAAAAAATATATTTTCGTTTTTATAATTCCCATTTCTTTTTTTTTCTTTTTTTGGAATCAAAATCAAATATTTTTAATTAGCAAGTTAAAAGTTGAAAAATTTTTCAGAGTTAAAAATAAAAAAACGTCTTTTTTATTTCTACATACCTTAAATTTTTATTTCCAAAATCTACTTTTCAAAATATACAATAAATTACCTACAAAAGTATATTTCACAGTATCAAGTATTTAAATGTTTGGAGTAATACTTTTTTATTTCTGAACAAGGAAAGTGAACATTCAAATAAAATTAACTACTTACAATTCGAAATGTCAAGAAAATTAATTTGTAAATTTTGTTTTATTGAAACTTTTACTTGATAGCAGTTAAAAATTTTTCTCTTAATGCTTTTTAAAATCTTGGAAATACTTTTAATAAACCTGGACTTAAATAAATAAAATTATTTTTTTATTTCACATTAAAAAATTAATTATTTTAAAATATGATTTTAGTCTATCATTTCTTAAACTTTTACAGAAAAAAGCTCTACATGATCTGAAAACTCCAAAAGTTGAATTAGAACGTACACCACTAGTTCAAAAAAGGCCGACGGAAGCCAGAGATGCTCGTGAAGTGGCGAAGAAGCTTATAAAATCCGGTGTCATAACAGCTCCGAAAACACCAAAACGCTTGGAACAAGCTTTCAAAAGACCACATGGCCTGGAGCGAAAACTAAACAACACAGATAAATCCGTTTGCTCTTTGTACCAACCATTTTCCACCTCCCAATCAGAGGAAGAATCACCTGAACCAGCGCGTCCTCGAGTCAAAAATTTGTACGACAGTTTTGTGAGTGCTACGGATCCGGAAGGTCGTGTAATGGAAAAATCTTCGCCAGTCAAAACTGATCCAAAACCCAAAATAGGAAACACAATCTTTGTATCTGGCTTCAAAATTACCGAAGATTATTTGAAAAAACATTTCTCCAGCTTTGGGAATATTGTGAATATTAATATGGAGAGCGAGAAAAAGTAAGTATAGGGTTTTTTGTTTCTACAATAATAAAATGTAATGTTGATTTTTCACAAAAATATTTTTCTGTAAATTCACGTTGTTTCATGAATTTAAGAAATCTGATGCACACATGATTATTTTGTGATTAGATTTCCAAATAACGATTTTTACTTTTTTTAATTTTGATCAATATGTTGATTTTTTTGTTTTCGTATGGGTGGAAATGGAATCAGAAGTTTCATGCATTTTATTTGCTTTAATTGTGTTTTACTATATTTTTGTTCACATATTATTGTAATTTTCATTAAGATGTTTCAAAATTTAATTATAAATTTCATACAGATTGATTGGTATTAATTTAATTTTTTTATGAATTTGAAAGCTTTTATTGTATAATACTTTCTTTTCGAACTTTCAATAGAATTTTCACACATAAACTCTATTCATTCTATTTATTTATTTTTTTAAGTATTTTTGAAATTTGAAAAAAGGTTGACAAACTCATTGGAATTAATTCTTCAAAAATTTGCTATATTTGTACAAATTGTTTAATGACTAAAATGAAATATCGAAATTTAATATATATACACTAAATTTTATACTGGAAAAATATCATCAAATTGCAACATTGTGCACTATTTATTTTTGTGTTAATTAAAGATCCTTGCTAAAAAGAAAATATTGATATAAATATTGATAAAACTTTTTTTTTTATTAAAATTTTCATTATTTCAATTTTTCAATTTTTCAATTTTTTTCATTTTTGCAATTTTTCAAACTATATTAGTGCAATCAACTGTTTCATTTGCATTTTGGGATTCCTTTTCGATATATTTATTTTTCATGGTGAACATGAATTTTCTTATTTTCACGATATTTTGTAGAAAGGTTTATTTTTAATATCATAGGTTTTAAATAAATGTATTTATTTAAATTTTTAGTTTGTGTGTGTGGATTTCAGTGATTACATGATAGATTTTTAACATACTTTTTTTGACAATTGTTTAACTTCTGAATACTACATTTTTAGAATCATTTTATCAAGTCGTAATTTTTATTAGCTTTCTATTTTCTGTGACATTTATACACAAAAATACATTTTTTCAATGAATATTATTCTTGTTCCTGAATCTCAAATTATATCTTTTATCTCAAACTTTCATATCACATTTTTATACATTTAAAATTATAGTTTTTGATAATTTCAAACTTTTGAAGATCGAAGATTATAATTCCTTTATTAGTTGTGTATCAATGACTGTGTACGATTATTAAATTTTTTTTTTTCACTTTTTTACCATTTATTCCAGTTGGAATTCACAAAATGTGGCTTTCATTTGTATAAATGTTTTCTCATCACTTTTTTTCACAATTTGTAATTTGAGGATATTTCTCTTGTACAGAATTATTATACAATCATTTATAATTTTTTCGATAGTTTAAATATATTTTTCTGTATATATAGTTAAATTATGATATTTCATAATAGTCATCAAAATATTTGTAAGAATATAATACATAAATTAAGAAATAATTTCAATAAGTTTGTTAACCTTTTTTCGAATTTTGAAAACGCTTAAAAGTGATATAAAATTTTTTTTCTACTCACAAAAACAGTTGAAATTTTGTGGTAGTGTTTAATGAATCAATTCAACTAATTTGGTATTCAAATATCATTCTAAGAAACCTTGCGGAAAGACGAGGATTCATCAGCTTTGAAAAATCAGAATCTGCTGAAAGAGCTATCAGTGAAATGGATGGCAGCATGGTGTCCTCCATTCAATTGACTGTGTCATTAGCCAGGCGACAACCTATCATAGACCCAATAAATGATGCCACGTCCAGCTCAATGTGGTCCTCAATAGCCGCTAGTTACTCGCAAAAAACCGCACACAAAGATGGTCGAGATCTTAAAGTATACGAAGAAGACCTTTTCTAAAAGCTTTCATTATTTTCCTTACTTTTTGTAAATAAATACATTGTTACCTAATAAAATGTAAGTTATGCTAAAAATTTATAATGAATAAATATTTACAAAGAAGGTTCTAAGTTTGCTGTAACATGAGTTTATTATAACAATTCCATTAACAACGTTTCAAGATCGAAGAGTCAACAACGATCTGTAACAACAATATAAACCTATTTCGCACGATATGAAGAAACATGGTGCAAAAGCGTGCAGCTTTTCGGTGATGAATGGATGAAATTTTCTAATCAGCTGATTCTTGCATGAATCGTACATTCTAGCTTGAAGCAGATCCTCTAAGTAGAATTTCACTAAAAATTAGTACAGTATGAGTGACTTTAATAAAAGAACATGCCACTGCTTCAGATTTGAAAGAGCAGGTCTAATAATGATTTGTTCATCCAACGTCAGGGATGGATGTTGGCAGTTTTCGATGAAGAATTCCTGTTGAATTCTTTTTCCCAGTGAGGGTTACATTGTGGGCGTTTTATCGGAAAAGACAGGCACGTCATGTTTCTTCACGTCGAGCCATCGCGATATAAAAGGACCAAAACCGTTATAAAATCATCCCTGGGGCGGATTTAAGAAGTCCCAATGATGATGATGGGTGACTGTGTGGGGAGAGCAAACGTAAACTAAAATCAAGCCCGCGATAACGAGTAGAAGCGCGCAAATGGCGACTTCTACCTCGCGTATCTTCTCTTCAGAGGTTTCATGACTGATTCTGGATTCCATGAAGGTGACAAATTGCCGCGCCGCGCGTAACCCGGTCAGTCGCAGAACCTCGATCAGCTGGCCGAGGGTGTCAACAACGCCGGGTTGCTCTTCCAGGGAAGCGCGATCCTCTAGGGAGAGAAAGCTAAGCGGTATCTGGGAGGAGGGGACGACTACGAATTGTTGGGGAAGATTGCGAGATTCGCCGATGGCGAAAGATAGAGGGGTTGCTTCGGAATCCTCGGTGTTGGACAGCAACGCTCGTTGAGGTTGCTGCTGGGCCAACGGGGTTCCTTTCAGGGTTGTGTCTGGGGTTACCGATATAACGGGTGGCAATGACCTAACGGGCGAGGCGCTCTGGCGCACGGGTTTCTCTCGCGGCTTATCCGTCACCTGTAAAACCTCATGATGTGGGCTCTGGTTTTCTCGAATTTCGCGTATTTGCTTACGGGCTACGTCTTCTTCTCCAAAGGTCGCAGGAATTTTGTCGATCCTCTCGTCGCTCGTCGCTGTGCAAGCGTCCTCCGTTCTGGAATCATATTTTTTCGTACACATGCTTCGTCATTAGCAGATCATATGATATCATGGTGTGATATCATATCGCACTCCAGACATTTGACATCATGAAGTCGTTTGACTGCGACATGTTATCATGGTTTGACATATCACGGTGTGATCAGAAATGATATCATGGATGTTTACAGGGAAACATTGACTTGAAACAAATATTTTCCTTCAAGTGTAACAAAATCACGCACCTCTGCCTAGATGGTGGTCTTCCCTCATTCTGGATCGTTCCCGAAACTGTTTCCAGATGACTTTTGATAGCCAGCAATTCTCTCAAAAGCGAAGAGTGCAGGTTCGGTTCATCCTCCGAAGTGCCCTTTTTTGACATTTCAGTGGCTGAAACCACTATAGCATCAATTTCGGACGCGGCTATCTTGTAAGCCTCCAATTGGGAAACGTTCAAACGATCAACCCTTAAATCTCCCACTTCCAAAGTGTTGATCCTCAAAGGTTCGTTTGACATCAATGCCATCTCGAGTAGTCGAGAGTCGCCGATCCTCGCTTCTCTGTTCGATTTGCCATTTACATCTTCAACTTTTCGTTCTGGCGTGGGCCTTTTTTCAGGTACGCGTTGGCTATTGGGCAAAGGTGGAATTGGTGGCGTACGGCGACAGGCTGGGCTTGGTATACGTTCCGTGGAAATCATAATTTGTGATCCAGATCGAGACGGGGCCATGATTAATTTAGCTTGTGTTATTTCTTCCTCGATGACGACGTCGTCGGGGAGAGGATCGGTTTGAGTCGAAGCATAGACTTCGGTCATTGAAACGGGTTCGGTTGGTGGCTCTGCGGACTGTTCTCTGCGAGAACGTGGAGGCCTGGGCGGCGCTGGCAGTGGTCGACCCTGAATTTTGTTTAGTATTTCGTCGTACTGCTCGTGATCTGAGTGATGAATATGTTCTGTGGCAATCGCCTGAAGCAAATCGAAATGTCATTTGAATGAGCAGCTAACTTGGTCGATTTTTGCTTGATGGGTATTGAGAATCTATATCCTAGAAGCTTTTTGAACTTTGTCATGTTTCTGGATAGCTTTTGGTTGAGTCAATTTTCCATCAATCATATGCAAACATGTGTAATGTGAGAATGAATGTAGGATAATTTTCACGTAAAATATGTCGTGCAACAGAACTTTTAATTATTGTACTGTTGTTCAGGTGAATGTTGGAAAATTGAATCTTATGGTGACACTTTTCTTAGGGAAACATCGGAATTTTCACTGACTACAGTTTTCTAAAAAAAAGTTTCTGATATCTTATGAAAATAGAACTTCCCTTATTGTAAAAATTTTAGATAAGTTGACCAAATTCTTTAAATATTATGTTATTTTATGAGGTAAAAAATGTCTATGAAAATTTTCTCTGGTTTTCTAGCTTCTTTAAAAACTAGTTGAATTTCACTCTAAGAGGAGTAAATTTCATTACTTCTGAGTGGCAGGATTTCGACTCGATGTAGAGTAACATAGAGTAACGTATGTATTAAATGATCGCAATGAAACATAGGATCATTTGGTTAATGTAACTTCATGTTTTGCAGGAATCAAAGCAACATCACAAACTTAAATATAATGTTTTGTTAATATTAAACGAGGTTTGTAGTTTCTACGTGTTTCTACGTAAAAACAAAAAACGGTACCTTAGATCCAATGTTGAATAGCAATCATTATGACTCATTTTTCTCCGTATATGTAGAATTAGAATTAACAAAGGCACATAAAAACAATTTTCAAAGAATACAACAAATGACTCATAACTTAACGTTCGTACCTCAAATGGCGTCGTAGGCCGCGGAACTTGGTCGTAAGTTCGTTGTGTTCGTTTCGGAAAAGACCTTGGGGTGGTGCTGAATTTCCTTCTCAGTCTCCTCGGCGGTGATGGCTTTATTGTCGGTGTTCTATCTCGTTTCTCGATGATTGAGTAACCCGGAAGTGCCCCACTAGACTCGTCATCTTTAGGAATATCATCTTGTTCGAAACCATATTCCGGTATAGACTCTGCTCCGTGAGAAGTGCGATCTTCATCTCGTGCCAAAGACGTTCCTCTCGACCTTGAACGTCTTTTAGGGACCGTAGGTTTAGGCTCGATGCATGGTTTCACGTTATGTCCATTGACCAACATCTCTTCTTCAAATTTTTTTTTGATCGCTGGTTCTGAAGTGGAAGGTTGAATGTTTCGTATTCTTGGCCAATTGCTCTCATCCACTATTTCACTCTGCTCCTTTCGTTCCTTTAACCAACTCTTTTTCCTTCTCCTCGGAACAGTTGGAGGCAAAGACTCATTCTCCACAAAATTCTGGTTCTGCAATGACGATTTTGATTTACGACGTTCCGGTTTCACGACCACAATGTCGTCCAGGGGTTCTTCAGGTGACTTCTCTCGGGAATCTGTTTCTGCCCAATAAACGATGTGGTGCTTGATAGAACTACCATTTTTGAAAGAATTGGCAACGTCTTTTCGACTGGACATTGACTTGGATCTCTTTGGTCTTTGTGGTGCTACTGGACGAATATCGTCAACGTCTTCCAGAGCGTTGGAAATCGGACTTCTCAAAGCGTCGCGTATCTCGTTGGCCAAGTATCTCCCTATGATCATATCTTCTTGGCTAATTCCTCGCTCCCTCAAGAAAAACTCGTCGGAATCTATTTCTTCGATCACGCCGTGTCTTCGTTTCTCGGACGAACTTCCACTTGATTGCTGTTCCCTGTCTGATCTAAAGGAACCTGTAACAGGTTTTTCTAATGCAATGCTGATAAATGATAACGATCTGATTGGGTTGAGGCTTTCTTCTAATCTAACGCAAGTTTCTGGAAACGAGGCCAACGGTTGCATGAGATCCAAAGTTAGTGCACGATTAGATGGATGCAAATGAACTTAAATGGCTAGTGCTGATAGATGGTTAGAAAGTTGTTAGGTTTGGTTGTCATTCGGAAATGCATTACATCACACTACATTGGCACAAACCTTCTGATCGAGGGACAGAAGCCTCGCGGTCATCAAAAGTCCTCGAATCGATGGCAGAGAAGCGATAGTTCATTTTCGGTTCTTCCGAATCTTCGTGCACTGTTTGGTCCCCGTAGAGTCTGGGATCGATGTTTTCTTTGCTCCTCTCGAACTCCTTCATCTCGGAATTCTCGTCTTCGTAATCCATGTACCGAATGTCTTCAGCTGCCGTCTTTTTTCCATCATCTTCATTGTGTTCAGAAGTTTCTTCGATCGAAGCCGATCTCCGAGTCGCGTATGAAAACGAAAGACGTGGCTCCTCGACAGAAGGATGTCGCCATGGTCTTGACCTTTCCACTGCGGATGGTACAGATTCTTCCTCTTTCAATTTCGCTTCTTCGAATTTTTCGGTCCACCGCGTGGTCGAAGATTTTCGCGCTCGGGGAAAAGTCGCGGTTTCTTGAGAATCCTGGGACTGCGATTCTTTGGACGAATTGACGTTTGCTTTCGATTTTCTGTCAAATATTCGAGGCAAGGTTAAAAAGTCGAAGATATTTTTGCGCGAACCATAAGTGGATTCGGTCGAACGTTGTTGGGTTTGTTCTGGGTTCGTGTTTTTTCTTGTGAATCCACTTGGCATGTGGATGTTGGGTTTTTTAATATGGAATTTGGATCGATCGGGGAAATGGAGTTTGAATTTCGAGCGTTCGGGGAGTGCCATCTTAAAACGCTCTATTTTGCTGGTTTTCTTTTCTTCAGGTTGTTCTTCACTTTGTTGTTCGTTGTTTTCTTCTTTTATTGGTGTTTCTTTTTTCGTTGGCGTTGTAGGTTTTGATGTAGGCTTCGATTTTTTGTGAGAAGTGAACTTGAATGTAGGCCTTTGGATGCTTTTTAGACGTGAACGCAATTTCCCGGCTTGTGATTTCAGTTTCTGTAGACTACGGCTTCCTTGGTTGGGCACTGGTTGGACTTCTGGTTGAACTTCTGATTCGGTCTGGAAAATTCGAATAATGGAATAAGTGAAATGTTGCTTTGGATTATTTTATTTTAAGAATGCAGGTTAATGAACAAATTATGCTGTTTTGAGAACAATTTCTACGGATATCGATTATGATTCGGGGCTGGAAAAAAATTGTTAAAATTTTTATGAATTGTTTATGAAACATTTGTTATCTGACTATCCTTGATTTCATCAGTATTATGTAAATACGTGAAATTTCAGACATTTAAAAAGTTATTTATTGTTTTATCTACAATGGGAGTTACTTAAAAAAATTATAACTTTTGACTCTGATGATGTATCAAAGTTGGAAATAAATGAAAAATGTCTCGAATTTCCTAACTGCGTGCTGAAAATGGACAGATAAAATATTTCTGGGAACCACAAATCTCGCTACGTCAATAATTTCAACAGCTTGGATTAAATAAATATTGTAAATGTTATTTTTTTTACTTATCTAACTGTATCCTTTGGATATAAGTATATTTTTTACGTAAACCAAAAATATTTTCTCAGAATTTTTCCATATTCAAGGTTAAGAGTTTTTCAAAATTCATTCATCTACTTAAAACCACAAATAAGCTATCATGGAATTAAATGAATAAAATATCAGGTTGCAAGTTTCGGTAACTTATTACTAACTTTTACAAAATTTTATTAATGCCTTTTTCAGAAACGATATTAACAATAAAGTAACAAGAATATAACAGTGACATATTTTTTTTTACTTTAAAATTAATGAAAACCATATGATCTTATCAATGACATTACTCGCATATACTTGCTATATCGAAGCTTTTCTTTTTACATTTTTTAAATATTTTAATGAGGTCTGTTTTATTTATTATTAATCATATTAAATGACATTGTCAGATTTCTAAACCTCAACAATAGACGTAAAATCAGGCAATGTAGATAAAAACATGGGAATATCGTGTTTTATTGAATTAACTATGTTATGATACTGAACTCAAAAATCTTTTATCTCCTTTTTCTTCACCGTATTTCCAGTACCTTTTATGAAAATAATTTCAGAAACTCATCTTTTTCTGTTCCGATTTTTTCAAAGCAAAATTTTAATATCTTCATATGTAAAATCATGATCTTTCTGGATTCTATGTTTAGTCAAAACCGACTTAGTTTTTGTTAAATGACGAAAAATAATATTTTTCAATCTCTCTTGACCTACAGGTAATTGTAATTGTTTGTTATTTGATTGTTAATGTAGTTCCTAAAAAGGGCTTACTAAAGAAGCGAATGATTGTTTAAATTATAATATTGTTTTCTTTTAAATTTAAGAGGACTCACTTCGGTGAAAGTGATTTTTTATAGATGTACAATGAATCTGTTTGGATCTAAAAGAAATTTTTTAAGGTCAAGCTTGAAAGTATTTTATCTGACGGGGTTTACTGGTACATTTAATCTGCTCCAAAACAATTTTTCAAATTTAGATAGTGGAAATCCATTCAAAGTGAATTTATTTGAATTTTTTCAGATTCCAAATCGATCTATGACGATTTGGTTTGGATAAATTTTGTTATGAGTGGATTTAGTTAGATTGATGTGTATTCAGTTTCTCCCGAGTAAATAGATTCCGACGTATTCAGTGATAAATTGGTTCAATTAGATTACGAGATGAATAATTTCGTATCTACTTCATTTCTTTGAATTTAGAGCGTCCATTTGGCTTTAGAGTTGATCTATTTCGTCTACTGAGTATATATTTGTATCTCAACTAAACCTACTAGCGTTCAAATTACAGGCTTTAAGAGCTGAATCAAGTCTACCTTGGTATGCATCTATTGAAACTCAAGGTGGATATATTATCATTCAGCCTGACGTCTTCCTAAACCTCATACCATACAAATGCCAACTTTTTCATCTTTTATGAACAATATTTCAAGCAAATGTTTTCATTTCTCTTCTCTCACCTTCAATACCACCAATGATATTCCTAGCTATAGTCAATATTGCAAAAAATAACGTCTGATGTTTTGCCAACGTCGATATTGACAAATGGAAGAACAAACAATCCACCTATATCCAGTGGCTCCCTTTCAAAGCATACACTATCACAATGTTTATTTACGATGATCATTTGTCTACGCCCAAATGCCAATCTCTCTTCAAATAATTACGAAATTTGCATATCCAAAGCAAAAGAAAACAGACCAAGGTAGTAGCAAGTAATATTTTTCCGTCTATTAATAGGCAAAAAAAAACGTTGGAACATACAAAAAAACATGGTTCACCTGCTTGTTATGAAGTTCCTCGACAGTCTTGAACGTTTCGAAATACTGTTTCTCGAGTCGCTTCTGGAACTGCTCCGGGGTCTCGTCCTCCTTCTCGTTGTCATCCGCGCCCTCCTCGTCGGGAGTGTCCCCGTCGTGCCTCAACTCCTTGCCCTCCATGACAGTGTCCTCCAGGTGCCCGTCCAGAGGCAGGATCAAGTCACCGTCCAAAGTGATGGCGGCCCGAAATCTGCCGGGTTCGTCGATGCTGTCGTCGCTGTCGAGGACGGGCACCAAGTCCGCGTCTGTGATCCTCACGACCGGCGCCTTCATCGCGATTCTCACGGGCAGAAGCTGCGCCGGCGTCCCGATGGACTCGTAATCGTGATCACTGACCCGGGAATCAATCGTCCTTTCATAAATTTTCGGCATTTTGCGATCGTCAAGGGTAATTAAATCACGTTTCCCTGATCCTCGAGGTCATTTAAGGTGGTTTCGGGGGAATGACCTTGAACCGGGTTTTCAAGGGTCAGACGCGGGAGGTGTCGGAGGAGTTGGCATCGCGCGCAATGAGGATCGATAAAGGGCGCCCGCGTTTACATCTCATTTCGTATACGTGACCGGCGTCGTGGAGCGCCGACGTGCATCTCTCGCGTTTCGGGCGCCGATACATTGGGCCACCGAGCGCTCGTTCTATCTATAGCTGCCACGGCGCGCCTTAAATAGATACGACGCCGGACCAAAGCGAAAGCTCACGTAACGTGGGGTATGGGGGATGACGAAATTCGCGATGTCCTGTTGTTTTGAGAAAAATGCTTGCGTCGTGGGAGACATTGGGCTTGACGCTTGAGGGATTTATGACCTTGTTTCTTCGTCTCGGAAAAAATGATCTATGAGAATCTTCAATCTTGCGAAGCTTCGTAAGAAATAAGAGGGAAATAAATCAATGTGTTGGGAATGGGAAAAATATCAGTAACCACTGATATTTATCAGTAAGGAGAAATATCACTAAGTATTAGTAAAGTTTTGGTACATATACTGAAAAAAAAATTAAAATCACTATATTATTGAAAGAAACATTTTCAATATTTCTAGTCAATTTGTGAATTAACTGGGAATAAAAAAGTTTAATTTATTATATGCATAACATTGATAATAGTATTCTAATATTAGAATAAAAAATAGTATATTATTTAAATAGTCAAATTATATATTAATAAATAAATAATGCAATGAAAGTAAACATTATAATTACACAAATATATTATTATAATAATTTTTTTATGAATTCATAACACAGGTTTTTTTTCACCAAATTTCAATTAGATTATATATAATTATCTATAATTTGATAAGAGTTTGAGAGTTATTGAAACATTAAAATTTTGGGCGTATTCAGCACCCAATTACGAAGATAAAAAATTTTTTTTTTAATCGCTTTATTTTTGCCTCAAGATGGATAATAGACAATTTCGATCAGTTATTTGATCATAGTTTAAAAGTTATTGCAAATTGAACAACTCCGGTTTAAGCTCTATGTAATGTATAAGAATATACAAAATGACATTAAACTTTTTTCATCTAAATTTGTTCTTTTGATAATTCCTAATGTTCACTTATAAATTAGGAAAAATTTAATCACACATTTCTCATTCTTTACGAAAAATAAATTACTCAAATATTCTTTAGTTAAATAGTAACGTGTATAAAATAAAAAATAGACATCAAAAAATCTTAAGCTTCAGTGAAAAATGTGACTTAAGAAAAAAAATTTTTTTTTTTTTACTTTATGTCACTTTATTTATATTCAATTATTTTTACTTAGGAGTGCTTTCATTCTCAATTTACACTTCTGAATCAAAAAATATTCAATTTAATAATTAGAAAATTACTTATAAATCAAAATTACTAAACTATTCTTTAGTTTTATGAAATGAAATTACATTTTTTCATACAAGTTATGGATATATAACATATAATCATTCATACAAAAATAAATTGATGTTTGAAAAATACAAAAATTGAAATAATTAACATTCTACACTGGAGCGGAGAATTGTTTGATGTCAATTTTTAAATTTTACATCCATGACTGTTTATTCAGTACCATAAAACATCAATGAAGTTTTTAAGGAACTTATTGCTGATATTTACTGATATTTATCAGTAAGAAACCTCAAGCTACTGATAGTTATCAGTAAGGATTTTTACTGATATATCCCATATCTACAATACATGATCTCTTGGAGCCAAATTTTCAAATTTATTATATCGATATTTCAACTCACATCGGGTTTTCATCAGGATCCTCAAAAAAGATCAAAAACTGAACAAGCTAATTTTGCATTAAAAAAAAAAATGATAAGTAAATCAAATACACTCATATATTCAATTAATTTTTATCCTTTAAAAAGATAGGGTATCCTTTGTGCATATTATAATTCTTTACATTCATAAAAATACGATATCTTTATTTATAATTCTATCAACTTGTAATAAGCTACCTAAAATTAACAAATGCTACTCCAGAATGAAATTATTGATAATAACTGTATCATAATAATTTATTTACGATTATAAAAAAAAAATTTAGAAAAACTTGTAAATAATATCAATACTTGCCTGTGTATTACTGATCTGTAGGCAATTCAGATTTTTCATCGATAAAAATAAGAAAAAGAAGAATTTGAAATGATTCATTCATTATTAAAGAATAAAAATTTATTGAATATGCAAGTTTATTTTATTTAGCTACAATTGTTTTTGTAAAATTAGTTTGTTGAGTTTTTGATATTTTTAAAGGATCCTGAAACTCATGTGGTGTGTGGAAATTTCGCACAGTTTTAAATTATTGGATAGTTTTTATGTTTATAACTTCATCAAAAATAATAAGTAGTGAGGGTTGTAAGGAGTGAGAAAATTTATGAAAATTTAAATAAATGAGAAAAATTTGGGAGATTTGACATTTTTGAAAGTTTCCAATATAGTCATGAAAGTTCAACAGTTCATAACAGTTTTGATAGTATTGACAGTTGAGCGATTTGAACAAATTTCAATAAAGTTTGATCTTATTGTCTGTGAAATCTGTGTAAAGTGTAAAAAGCTATTCAAACGTCAAAATTTACTTTTCACTAAACTGTTAAAACTATTGAAAATTGTTTTTTGTCTCTGCTGAATATGATCTATTTTCATAAAACTTGTGTAGGGTATGGAAATTTGGGACTTTACAATCGTATCATAGTTGGATTAAAAGATGAATTTTATTAAAATAGATAAAATTATTCGATGCTTTCTATGTTTATTACTTCATGAAAAAGTTAGCAGGAACTAGAGTAATAACTAGCAGGAAGTCTCACAAAAGTTTTGAAAAATATTAAAAATTTGAGATTTTGAGACTCGATATCGTAACAGGTTTGAAGAATTTTGACAGTTTTGATACCTGTTGCAAATTCTTTAACGAATTTTAAGGTTTTGAAAGTTTTTGATTATTTTGAAACTTTTGTAAGTTGTTATTAATTATGATAATGCAACAGCCTAAAAGTTTTTATAGTATTAAGGAACAAACAGTTTATAAAAGTTTCAACAAAGTTGAATTTAATTATTTGTCATTTCTATTAAAACTGTTAATAAACTATTAAAATTGTATCATGTATTATTGTCATACATGTTTGATATTATTATATATTATTTAAACTGCAGTAGGACATTATTGAAGACAAGGTAAGCCGGTTCTAATTATTGTTAATTGTAATGTCCGTCACCTCAACACAGACCGACCACCTCAGTAATACACATTCCAATCGAAATAACATCCTTTGTGTTAAACTCACATGAAAAATTATAAGATTTGTGTATCAAGCCCCTCTTACAAAAACCCATTAAAAAGTTAAAAAAGCCGATCTCCAATTCTTATTACATTTATATTCAAATTTTATACTCAAAAATAGAAATAAATGAATATCATGTTGAGCTCCTGGAAAATTCCTCAATAGATTTTGAGTTTATGAAGAACATAAATTTTTCTACAGAATTTCATCAAACACTCTGCTACATATAAAATACTATTCGTTGACATTTATTGACATGAAACGTTGAAAAACAACGAATAAATTTGTACAATTGTAAAAAAAGCTTGAACGCATCCGGAAAATCCGTTCTAAGTTAGTTCGTTTCCGCGTGATGATATAAACGAGTCGACAAACTACGCGCATCGAGCTTGTAAATACTTCGAACTTCCAGCAGTGGAATGATCTTGGCCTACTTCAACACGGCACTCTTCTACTCTCTCACGTAGGTTTCCTTGATATTCAATGATTTGTTTATCAAGATCAGACGTGTTCGTCTGGATTATTTACCTCGTTCAAGTGAAAAACTGAATGCAGAAAAATAAAAATAACTCTTTGGAAATATATTCCATACATTATTTCACGAATTTTTTAGCATTAACCTTTACGCTCTAGAAAAGAGTTAAAATGTAAACAAGAGTTTTTTGTTAGTTTCAGACTTAAATTAAAAAGGTTGACAAACTAATGGTCACAGTTGAGATCAATTTTTGTGTTTTTTTAAATTTTTTCCGTTACATATACGTTTAATGGAAAATTGTGAAGTATATTGTAAACAGATAATTTTTATGGGAGCTACCACTTTGTTTTTTATTTTATTTAAATAATTTTTCCAGTTTATATTGTTTTGTCTTTGCGTTGAAATGAATTTCAACAGTTTAGAATCAAGACGAAAAAACAAAAAACTTCGCAAGGAAAAAGGAGACGAGATAAATAATAAAAAATATTTTGTAAAGCGTGATATAGATCAAAAAAATTCTTATATATCGTTACAAAACAGTGGTTTAAAATATTATTGAAAAATTCGAACCACCACAAAAAATTTATAATTAATTATACGAAACTAGGAATATGCTTGAAAAATAAAAAAATTTTATTTCCTGTTGAAAAATTGAAAAAAGGTGTATAGTATTAAAATAATCTCTAAAAGCTTTCTAAAAATATAGATAACTAAAAAAACAGTTAGTTATTATGTAGAAAGTAATAAAAAAAAAAAATTTGATAATTGTTGAAAGGGAGCGTTCAAGTATTACGTCACGGGCTAGGGGGAGAGGGTGGGTCAGGCCAAATGTGACGGTGTGTCACAGGGGGGGACAGGGGGGGTCAAGCGCTGCGTCACGTCACGTAAAAATTTGAAATTCAAAGGTATTCCCCCGCTTTTTTTTGTGAAATAATTGTATTAAGAAAATTGTTTTATATAAAGATCTACAGTATTTTTGATAATTTCATAGATTTCGTGGATAATTCAGTCTACGTTAATTTTAAATATTTTATGTATTCCTTAAATTT
>JAPYZL010185383.1:0-13713 GCA_030522825.1 Platygaster orseoliae
AAATCATAAAATTGTTTCGATTGACCTAATACTTAAAAAAATATGGAAAAAAATGTTCATTGAAAATTGAGAGAAAGTGATGAAAATAGTCAGTTTTCTTATAATATAGTATGAAATTTTAGAATTCTGTGTAGTGATCTATAAAAACTTTGAAAATTGTTGAAAATACCAGTAAATGAATAAAAGTTTATAAATAATATGCAATACGGAAATTCTTGAAATATTCGAAATACCTCAAATATGTGAAGTTAGAATTTTTTTAAAAATCTATAAAAATATAAATATCTTCCAACTTTGATTTCTACAGTATCGAATTTGAAAAAGCTAAAAAAAATTCATAATGCTCGATTATAGCTCAAAAATCAAAGAATTACGAAAAATACCATAAATATTAGAAAAAAAAGAATCTGAATATCGAAAATCACAAAAATCGAATTCTGCTACATATAATTCAATGATTAAAAATGTTTAATTATGGATTGTGAAATTATGAATCATAAAATTTCACAAAAACCAACTATATTTTTCCAAAACAAATTTTTTCTTAATTAATTGTTGAAAATGCTAGTTCATAAAAAAAATTTCACAAATAACATGCAATACGAAATTTCTAGAAATCTTTGAAATACCCAAAATCTGTAAGGTTATAATTTTTTTAAAAATTCATAAAAATAAAATATATTTTCCAACTTTGATTCCTACAGTATCGAATTTTAAAACCAAAAAAAAAATTCACAAGCTCTTTTATTACTTAAAAATTAAAGAATAATAAAAGATACCAAAAGGATGAAAATAAGAAAATTAGAATCTTGAAAATCACAAAAATCGAATCTCGTTACATATAACACAAACATTCAAAATATGTGTTTCTAGACTTCGAAATTAAAAATTACAAAATTGTTTTGATTGGCTAAATACTAAAAAAATACAAAAACGTTATGTTTATTG
The DNA here is from genome assembly GCA_030522825.1 of Platygaster orseoliae. NCBI lineage: Eukaryota > Metazoa > Arthropoda > Insecta > Hymenoptera > Platygastridae > Platygaster > Platygaster orseoliae. The sequence continues at coordinate 949 of JAPYZL010185383.1, forward strand.
AAAATTGAAATGAAGTGATGAAAATAGTCAGTTTTTCTAATAAAACATAGCATGAAATTATAGAATTCTGTATAGTGATCCATAGAAACTTTGAAAATTGTTGAAAATACCATTTACTAAATGAAAGTTTATAAATTACATGCAATATGAAAGTATAATAAATCCATAAAACTATGAAATATTCTTCCAATTTGATTCCAAGAGTATCGAATTTTATTGTAATAGAAAAGTTTTTCAAAATACCGGATTTTTTGCCAAGAAAAGACCGGATCCGGCTGTTTTTCAATTACGTTGAGCAATCCTAACTCTGATTAATACACAAAACTGGAAAATAATTAACCCTCCCTTCAAAATGGAATATGAAAAATGCTTTGATGGGATATTTAGAAGAAATGAAAGATAAATGTTCGCGAGTCAGGATTCTTCCATATTTCCCTTCGTAATTGAAATACGATACGAGAGCCTCGTTCGAAGCGTATTTCTCATCGAAAAATCGCGCTTATTTCGCTTTTTTATGCGAAACTGAATGCATGAAAGAGGTTTTAATTACGACCAATGTAATTTTTTTTTCAACGAACGAATATTACATGGGTATTAAAATGTTTGATATAGGTTCCCGAAAAAAAAAATTGTGGAACCGCACATTCATTAGAGCTTATAACGAAAAACTTTCGATTTGGGTAGACGTAAAGTTTGAAAATGCTCTTATGCGAATAAAATAGAAATTTTTCATAACCTTAAAATTCTCTCACACTTCAAAAAACGAATTGTTAGGTAAATCTAAAGTTTCGTGTGATGAAAATCAATCAAGTTCCTCCAGGGAATGCACTCTGCAGAATCTGTAAGTCAATTGAGACCGTTACCAAATCCGGGAAAGAAAGTGGAAAAGAAGCAAAAATCACGTCCCCTTGTTTTTGCGTGGGGTCAGGAGAGATGGAAGGAGGGACAAAATTAATTTTAACAACGACATGCGAACGTGTCCAACCGGTTTTGTGAGGCGACATTTGGTCTGTCCCATGCCAACCCGAAATGGACGCTATTGTTCCCAAGGGACATTAAGGCACGACGTGCTCTAACAATTGCTTAATATCGCCGATGCCACACGCATCTTATCGCCTCTCCCCCCCCCCCTCCTTCTCCCCAAGAAACCCTTACCCTTCTTGTCACAATGAGAATGAACTAAGAATGTTACGAAATGTTATATCTCATTGTCAGTTCCAAATTGGACGAGGAATGGTAATTAAAATGATTAATTTTCATTAAATTTTATGTTCATGGTTTGCACAACATAAATAACATGTTTTTCTGTAATTTCAACATACGATTCAAGCATATTGACCAAATTTGAATTGAAACGTTTCTGGTGGCGTTCATTATCGTCGACCCCTCTTCTTTTCTTTCTGCTCTTTTTTTCTAACGCAACACGACATCTTGATGAAGCGCGATTGGAGGAAAGAAAAGGGATCTAATAGATTAAGGAGTTTCGCAAGGATTCTGCCGTCGCTTCCTCCGCTTGAATGTAAAACATTTTCCTCTCCCACTTCGGCCGTATTTTTTCCTTGCCCGATCTTCCTGAATACGTGATGAATTTTCCAATAGGATCCTTCGAGAAATCAGCGCGTTACGCTTTTTCTCTTCGTTACCGCTGCGGCTCGGGAAATTTACTGAATCAGGAATAAAGTGGAAAATCATAGTATTGACCGGCGTAGAAAGTAATCACAGGTTGTTGCAAGTTACGAAAATTTAGTGTGCTGGCCTAGAGTTATATTGGATATAATATGTAAGGAAAAAAAAAGTGAAAGTACTTAAAAAATAAATTTTAAGTGTAGTAAACAATTTTTTTTTCACTATAAAAAATTTTTTATTCGAACAAACAAATTCACGTGAGCAGAAACATAGGTTTTTTTGACTGAAATCAAATTTATTTAAGTTTGTTTACGCCAGAGAAATTAATTTTTCTATTCATTAAAAAGAAATAGACTACCTGTTTGTGAAAACAAATCGTTATGGAAGTGAGAAAAAAAATGCTCTCGTCATAAACGAAAGTTCTTAGCAGTGTCACCATAAAAGAAACGGCGACTTTTACGTAAGCTTCGAATATGGAGAGATTATGGAACCTGTGAGTTGGTAATGACGAAACTAGATGTGCAGGTAAAAGTAGCTTCTACTTGGGCAAACGGGCAACGCACTCATCGCACTTGGAGTAATTCAGTCCTTTTAATTGTCCCCTTTATTGGCGCTACCCAGCGCTGTTCGTTTTCAAACAATCCAGCGAATGACAGCCATCACTCGACTGCGCAAACATTTCACCGTTACGGAACTTTTCATAGTTTGGAGAAGAGAAGTTTCGTTGATGTGCTTTTATGGGTTACGTGTTACACGTCGAGGTATTTTTAATGCCTTGTGCAATATTGAAAATCGAATATCGAAAAATGAAACGATTTCAATCAAGAGCGGACAAAAATATGGTTTTGGAGTGAGGTCCACTCTACGAATTAAAAAGCAATCGATTTTTTTAGCTAATGTAACAGCAAATATTCAAAGTAGCGGAAACGAAGGTGTATAATTTATTTAGAGAGTAATTTTTCTTATTTTGCGACAAAGTTATGATAATTGAAGTTTAAAACAACTTATTGTTGATGTTTTTATTATACAGTAATGTAAAATGTGGCAAAGTGAAGAATGATGAATTTTCACGACAAAATTAAGGAGATCGGATTTAAAATAAAATTCAAATACAATCAAACATTTCACTTGTATGTTACAATATATGAAATTAAGTAGAAAATAAATCATTATTCTTTATTTTTATTGTTACAGATGAGAAGAAAAATAGTAAAATATCGAAAATATTTATATAAAAAAAGATACACATTAAACAAATGTGTTTTTTCAATTGAAATAGTTTTTGAAATCAAGCAACTCATAGGCAAAATTTTGAACAAAGAAGATTCTGGCTACGAAAGTAAACATTTTATGAAATAATAAAGGCGAAAAAAAAATCTGAAATACCTTGATAAGTCTATAGATTTGAAACTTCAGAGTTTTGTATATCATCAATAATTAGAAAACTGGAAAAATCTCAAAACAATCTTGCTAAATAAATATTATCGAGTTTCAATAGTGAAAATTCAACTTGGGAAAAAATCAAAATGTTGATGCGCAGAAATATAAAGAACTAACAACAACAACTTTTTGATTTTTATTATTCTATATAAATTTTCAAGGTATAAAACCTAGGATAAAACGTTGCACAGAATTTATGTTAACAAATTATTTTCTTGCTGAAAAAAATACTGTGTAAAATTGAAAAAGCATTGATTGTAACATTCAAACTATAAAATTTACTCTGAGTAATTGAAAAAAATTGAAAATAAAATAATAGTTTTTGAATAAAAAGAAATGAGTGGAACTCATGGATATGGTTATTGTAATTTAACATCAAAATTAGTCATTTAACCAGTTTCACGATTTACATTCTAATACAATCAAACATTCGACTTGTATTTTATAATAGATGAAATTTGAAGTAGAAAATAAATAATTATTCTCAATTGTTATACTTGAAGATTAGAAAAAAAATTGCACAATATCGAAAATACTAATACAAAACAAATATATACATTAAACAAATGTATTTTACAATGATAGTAGGTTTTGATATCAAGCAACTCATAGACAAAATTTTGAAGAAAGAAGATTCTGGCTAGGAAAGCAAACATTTTCTGAAATAAAAAAGGCGAAACAAAAAATCTGAAATACCTTAATATGTCAATATATTTCAAATTTTACAATTTTGTGTATCATCAATAATTTCAAGAATGGAAAAATCTTAAAACAATCATGTAAAATAAATATTTTCAGATTTAAATAGTTAAAATTGAACCTTAGAAAAAATTCTAAATATTAATAAGCAGAAATCTGAAGGACTAACAACTGCAACTTTTTGATTATTATTATTATTCTATATAAATTTTCAAAGTATATGACCTATTATAAAATATTGCACAAAATTCATGTTAACAAAACTTTGTTTTCCTGAAAAAAATTACTGTGCTAAGTTGAAAATGCATGAATTGTAACTTTTAAACTATGAAATGTACTATAAATAATGGAATGGTTGAATATAAAATGATAATTCGTAAATATAAATAAATGACGGGTATTCATGTATATAGTTAATATAATTTATCATAAAAATTACTCATTTAACTAGTTTCACGATTCAAATTTCTTGAATTTTCTCTGAATGTTGAAAACACCTATGAATCATAAATTTTTAGGTATTAGAATTATTTTACATGAATTTTCTATGTATAGGATCTAGTATACAAAAATGGACAAAATTTATGGTAACAAAAAATTACTTTCTTCACAAAAAAACTTCTTGAAAACATTACTGTGTATAGTTGAAAATGCATTAATTGTAACTTTCAAACTATAAAATTTACTCTAAATAATTGAAAAAAATTGAAAATAAAATAATAGTTTGTAAATAAGAAAAAAGATTTTAATTCATAGATATAGTTACTACAATTCATCATTAAAATTACCCTTTTAACCATTTACACGATTTACATTTCCTGAATTTCTACCGAATGTTTAAAAAAACCTTTGGATTATCGATTTTGAGGTCTTAGGATTCGCTCGTTGACTCGCCTTGCGTGGCCTGATCAAGAATAGTTTTCTTCGATTGCCCGAGCGAGCCTTCGAACACGCGACTGGCAAATGATAAGTCGAAGGGAGCGAAAACAGAACAAATAACGTGACGCGCGTGTTATTTAAAACAGTTTAATGTGGGTCAGAGCCGGCAATTTGGGATGGATATGTCCGAGGCGTTGTTGACTCAAGTCCGCCGAGTGATTTATTTTCGGTTCTCGAGATTTATCAGCGGACCCAATAGAGCTTGGCGAGATGCGTTCCGTCATGTCACGCGAGAAATCATTGTCGAGAAAATACGTTTTTCCTGTGATTCCGGATGTGTGTATGCACAAGTCTTCAGATACGTAATTTTTTGTTCATTTATAAGAATACGACTGATAAAATATTAAATAATATTTCCCAGAATTAACATTTCCCTACACGGAAAAAACAATATCGTTGTGGCAACCATATTGTTTTTTCCAAGTAAGATGTGTTAGAATTCACAATTATCAGAATTTCTAACTCTTTCGTTGAGACGCCAATTTCTCGAACGCCCGCAAAAAAAAGATACGAAGGTGTAACATCAGCCATTTTACCTCCACCACAAAATCGTATAATCTTTTTGATGACTGGCACATTTCATAGCGCCGTCAGCGAAATAAATCGCGGGATTTTTTTGTCCTTGGAAATGCGGTGATCGTTTGGAGAATACTTTTTACGAGTATTGGATTAGCCATGATTTCATTTCTTAGGGAAGACAATTTCCTAGAGCAAAGGTGCTCTTACCCCATCGTGTTTCCGAACACGTAGCGCGGCAGATGCGCCTGGGCTCGATGAACAATACGTCAATATTATCCTTCATCCTGAATGTAAAAAGTGCGATCCAAGAATTACACGATAAAGGATGACCTTTCCGTAACGACGGGAAAATGGAGATTTCCCGGAAAGGTTTTTGTGGTTTTTTTATCGGCGTACGTGGAATGGGAATTTTCATAGACGGAAAATACTCGAGAGATTTTTTATAAAATATTTTGATGTTAAGTGAAGGTGATGAAATGATATTGGAAGGTTGGAAAGTGCGTTGGAAACATTTTCCCTTTTTTTTTTATTGGCAACAGAGAATATGGAATTTTTTGGAGATATTTTTATTGTAAGGAGCATGTTTTTTCTGTAAATTTTCATTGCGAAATTCGGAAGATTTTTTATAAAATATTCTGATGTTAACTGAAAGTAATGAAATAATATTAGGGGGTTGGAAAATGCGTTGGAAATATTTTCCCTTTTTTTTCATCAGCAATAGAGAATATGGAATTTTTCGGAGAATATTTTTATTGTAAGAAGCATGTTTTATCCTTAACTTTTCATTGCAAAATTAGCCGTGCAATCAATGTAGGATTAAGAGTGCCATTGTACCTCAAAAAATAAAAAATCGTTATTCTTACTTTTTACCACCAGAATATTTAAAAATATTTTGGCAGAATTCTTGAACTTCCAATGTTATTTTCTGAAGGAAAATTTTGAATTAGGAAATTTTTATTTTAATTAATCGTCAATTCATTTATTTATTATCAATTGATTATTAATTGATTTCATTAATTAGAAAAAATTGTTTTAGAGCTAGTAGAAATAAACTATTTTTTTTATTTTTAGACAAAATCACTTTAGTGTCATTTGTCTGCTTTTTTAAGCAGTGTACCAAAGTATTGAGAAAAATATTGGGAATTGGCAGGAAAAACTCGAATGTACTTTTTAATATTTAAGAGAGTAAAATTTTAATAATTTTTAATTTGAAGTACCGTAAATTTATGCTCTGAGTAAAATTTTTCTTTTTATTGAATGCTTTTCAATTACTCCACAAAACTAATTGTTGCATTTTAGAATATATACAGGGTGTTTCAGAGTCCCCGCAAATACCGAAAACCATGAATTCTTTATAGAATTCTAAGACAATTTTCCCTTTACCACTTTTTACAAAACTCAAAGTTCAAAAAGTTATTTAAGTTTGAAATTTAACCAATAAACGTCCTCTTACGAGGAGTGGGGATAAAAACTACGTACCAAAATTTACCTAAATTTTTTTCATATTTTTCCGGATCGAAAATTCCTCTACCACTTTTCGCAAAACTCAAAATCAAAAAAGATATTCGAGTTAAAGGTTTCAACCAATCAGATTTCTCCGATTTCAAACACGAATATCTTTTTTGATTTTGAGTTTTGCGAAAAGCAGCAGAGAACTTTTCGATTCGGAAAAATATGAAGAAAATTTAGGTTAATTTTGGTACGTGGTTTTTTATTCCCACTCCTCGTAAGATCGTAAGAGCACGTTTATTGGTTAAATTACAAACTTAAATAACTTTTTGAATTTTGAGTTTTGTAAAGAGTGGTAAAGGAAAAATTGTCTTAGAACTTTATAAGGAATCCATGGTTTTCGGTATTTGTGGGGACTCTGAAACACCCGGTATAATATTTACTGATTTGAAATAATTGTCATTTTTTCTAAAATAGTAATTATTTTCTCTTTGATCACATTATTTGTCTCCGTATGCATAACCCATGGGGTTTTTTCTTTCTTGGAAATATTTATTATATTCTGTTATATTATTATTTGTTTTGAACTGAAGAATTATAATTTAATCAATAAATTCAATCATACTTTACAAATAAACTGATTAATTTAAAAATTCTTTAAAAATTTACAGGAAAAAGTTTTCGAAAAATGTTTATAGATTTTTCAATGATCGCAAAATCGATTGTAACAAAGAAAACAAGGAATTATTTATTGACTGAGTTGAAGAAATTTAATTTTTATTGTAATTGCTCAATTTATCTATTTTATTTTTAATACATAAATTCTTAAAAATTCGATTCTACAGCAACAATTCACATAAATTACTCTCGAAATTATTTTCAAAAGATAATCAACTAATATTACAAAAAAATTCCGGAAGCAATGTTTTTAGAAAAATTACATGTGAAGGCTGACGAAAAAATTCCCTGTTATTTTATTCAAAACTCAATTTGCAATCATACAGGAAAAATTAACAAATTTTTACTTTTGACAAAAATTTACAAACGCAACGTTCATAAAATATTATATGTGAAATTCAACAGAAACTTTCACATGAAACGATGACAAAATTTTACATGGCAAAATTGTAGCAACATCGAGAAAATGTAATAAAATAAATCTTTTCTATCAAAAATTCTTCAAAAAGAAATTACGCTTTTTAAATATGACTGAAAAACTACTATAATATTACAAAAAATTTCAAACGTTACATACTGAGTTTTTAACTTCAGTAAATTGAAAATTTTTTACGCAACCTCGTTTCAAAAGCGTAAATATTCAGCTCTAAAAAAAACACGTATTTATTTTGGATTCAAGTTCCTCATTAATTTTCACGTTTGATTGATTTGCATTTTTGAACCACATTTCGAATATGATGCTTTTCCGTTCCTTTTTTCCCTCATACATATTAATCTGATCGCTACAAAGAAACTCGAGCCATGTAAAAAGACCCTTCGAAAAGTTTCCTGCCGCGGAAAAGCGTAGGAGGAACTTTGGCAACCTTGATGAACTGCGCCTCGAGTTCTTTCCCGGCGAAGTACACTCGAAACTTGTACTTGTCAATCGTCATCGGAGCGTGCTATTCGACCGAGGGAGTAAAGTTTTTCGCTGGGATCGCGATTTTTCCCCCGTTACAGGCCGTTACTTTATTTACATGAATAAAAATCTTCGAGAGAGGAAAGTGAGATTTTTTGCACCGTAATAATGCAGCCGATGATTCTCGTCCGTAGAGGAAATTGGAAGTAATTGAAATCTATGAAAGTACTGTCTTCAAAAAAATGAAAAATTACTTAAAATTTATGAAACGTCGAAATCTGGACGATATAATTCTGAAAAATGTGAAAAATACTAGAGATATGTTAATGTTTATGAACAATGTAAATGTAATTTTCTTATAGTTCAAAATTTTTTAACCCCAGAGAAACTAGGGTTATTTTATTTCATTTGAACTTCTAATCATTTTATATATTTTATATTTATCTATTTATTTATTTGGTTATTTTATTTTATTTTTACTTTTAACTATTTTATTTTAACTCTAGAGAATATAGAAATTTAAAAAAAACTCTAGAAAACTCTTTAAAATGTTAAAATATTAAAAAAATTTTCAAAAAATCAGGAGGTACTATTAATCTTTATAGATTATATGTTTTCTATAAAATCAATGTGAATACTTGTAATCGTTGAGTTTTTTGATATTACAACATCAATTTCCAAAAATCCATGGATCAATCCATAGAAATACTATGAACTTTCAGAAAAAATATGAAGTATTCTCAAATTAATAAAAAACAGAAAACATTAAAATCCTAGATATTTTTAAAATATGATGAATTTGTTTAGATATAATTTTCTTAAAAAACCAATCAAAATATACGAAATTTTGACAATATTGAAGTCCTAAAGGATCGAAATCTAGAAAGCTAGTTAGGAATCAATTATGATATTTACAAAAATTCCTAAAGTTGTATAAATAATGGAGAAATATAAAAATTCCAAAAGAAAAAAAAATTTTGAATTTTGTGTCTTGAAAACTACGAAAATCAAATCCCATTATATTGAATAAAAATAAGCAACTCTGCAATCTAAAAGTTGAGTTACTTTCAAATCCTGAAATTCAAAAAATTTGAGTAAACAGATCGTCAAAGATTAAAAACACAAAAATCATAAATAAATGTATATTTTTACAAAAAACAAATACATAAATTTATTTCTCTTGAGGAAATTTCGCGGATGTTTTCAAACGATATTGATAAATTCACAAAATATTTATTTAATGTAGAATAAGTAGCGTTTTCATTTTCGTGCAAGTAATTAAAAAATTTCACAAAAGTTACCAAAGAGTTTCATGTTTTCTGAAAATTATCAAATTCCAAAAATATATGAAGCAATCAATAGAAATACTATGAACTTTCAGAAAAAATATGAAGTATTACCAAATCGATGAAAAACAGAAAACAATAAAATCTAGAAATCTTTAAAATATTAAGAATTTGTTTAGATATAATTTTCTTAAGAAACCAATAAAAATATGCAAAATTTTTACAAAATTGAAATCCCAAAGCATCGAATTCTAGAAAGCTAGTTGGGAATGAATTATTATAATAACAGAAAATTTCTCAAGTAGGAGAATACTAAAAAAAATAAAAATGCCAAAGAAAAAAATTTTCGATCTTTGTGTCTTGAAAACTACTTAAATCAAATCCTATAATATTGAATAAAAAAGAAGCAACTCTGCAATCTAAAAATTGTATTACTTTTAAATCCTGAAATTCGAAAAATTTCCAAATCGTTTTCTTGTAACCAGATCGTCAAATATTAAAAACTTTTCAATCTTTAACTAATGTTTATTTATCCGAAAAACAACTTCATAAATTTATTTAAATAAAAGAAATTTGGCAGATGTTTTCAAACAATATTGATAAGTTCGCGAAATTTTCATTTAATGTAGACTTACTAGAATTTTTATCTTCATCCCAGTGAAAAAAAAAATCCACATAAAAGTACCAAAGAGTTTCATATTCTCTGAAAATTATTAAAAACACGAATCATTCATTATCAAAAAAAAAAACCTGTAAAAAATACAAAATATCCCGTTTCAACTTTTTCCATTTCCAGATTTTTCTGTCCTAATGAAAACTGGAGTAGTCGCAAAAAAGCTCTTCAAAGTCGCATTTTTTGACGCAGATTTCAAAGGCTCTCCCGTTTTTTCCTCTCCTCACATTTTTTATCCGCGGCGAACTTTAATTTCACATTCGCTTTATTTATCCTGCATTTCTGAGAGACTCCAGCATTCGACCGCGTACGTGTCCGTCGGATCTTTTCCGCTGACAAAAACGACCTATGCAGATTTTTCGGAACCCTCCGCTGGCGTTTCTTCATTCCGTTGACGCGCCTCTACGTGAAATGAATCCGTAAACGTACCCGCGCCGGAAATAGGGGTGTGCGACCACGTCGATTTTAAATACTTGTTCCCACACATTTTCCTCTGATGTTCCACTTCTGAATTAACCGGCCTTTTTTATTTTCTTTCGCGACATTTACATGACGTTTTTCGCGTCGAGAGAACGTACATGAAATTTTGGGCTTTTGTAGAGTGTCTTTGAAAAACCTTATTTGAGGTTTCTTTATGAAATTTCTTTTTTAAAGTTATTTTAGTTCATGTGAATCTCACGAAAATTTAATTAATTCCATAATTATATTATAATATATCCATAAATATATAATGTAATAATTTTACTGGATGAATCAATTGAATATAACTGCATACAAAATTTTAATTATAAAAAAATAGTTTAGTGTTTCTGCCGGAGGAGAGTTTTCTCATGAGATTTTTTTTCTTTATGACAATTTGCCCTACCTTTTAAGGGTTTGTCTTGTATGATATATAAGGATTTTATATATATTAAAATTATAAAGAACAATATTTATATAAATCTACAAGATAAATTATGCCCAATGATTAGCAAAGTACAATCTCGTTATGATAAATAAGGAAATTATTTTTAATTATTAGTATGAAATGAAAAACGATTATGCTCACATAAAATGCAAAATTTTTCGCCTTTTTTTAGAACTATTAAGTGCTTGAGGAGGGGAATTGTGCCTTATTTTTAGGATATATTGCAATATAGATAAATTAAAAATACAAGAAAAATGTAACTTATGTGTATGTTATAGACAGTAGTTGATTCAATAAGCTTTTTCTCTGAAATCAAGAGTTTTATATTAAATTTTATTGAAAGTTTAACTTGAACATTCTATAACTTTCATTCTTGATTCTGACAATTGCAAATTTGGTTTCTGCTTTTGGTGTTGAGTAAATTTTCTATATTTTCATATTCGAACGTATGTTTTTCTAGTTAAATTTTTCAATGTTGAATTTCTTGATTTTCAAAATTACAAAGTCTTTTGATTCGAATATTTTCGTGTTTCTTATCCTTCTGGTCGTATTATTATTATCCACATTCAAAATTTTCAAATTTTTTTACTGAATCAACAATATTAATGGTTAATTTTTTTTACTCAAGCACTTAATAATCAGTTTGTTGTATTTCAATATCACACTTCTATAGTGAGTCAAAATTTCTGAAAACCTATATTTCGTTTTTGTTTTTATCATTCTGTCCACAATCGATAGATGTTTCGATAAAAACAACTCCACGAATTTTTTTCCGGAAAAATCATTTCTGCTAAAGTTATTTGCAGTTCAATATTTATACAGTGTTTTACATTAATTAGTATAACTTGCGAACGGTTCAATGGATTTTCATGCAACTTGCGTCAAAATAGAGATCGAATTTCATGCTATGACATGACGAAATTAGATTTTGCAAAAAAATCTTATTGTTCAAAAAAGTTTCTGCTTTTAAACAGTTCAATAATTTTTCAACTTCTGGACTTTCAATCTGAATCGAAAAAAATTATTTACATACTACATACATTGCTTACAATTTAGACTCAGTGCAAAATGAAATATCATGAAAATATAAGATTTTAAAGTTCTAAAATTTGTTAAAAATAATATCATTAAAATTTCTGAACCTTAATGATGTTTCACCTGCGCAAATCATCAATTACATTTTGATATCAAAAATTTTTTTAGAATTTCACTTTCCACGTTAATTACATTCGGAGAATTCTAATTTCTGTAAAATTTCAAGAAATTTTAAAAATCGCTTTTTCAATGCTATATAACATAAAATAATGTATAAAGTAAGATTAGGTGTGGAAAAAAATTTCTGACTCTGAACTACCTCATTTTTCATACACGCAAACGTGAGTTTGAAGTCATTGAAATTGATGCAGTGTTTGCCAGTATAATAAAACATTTTCATTTTCTTTTTCCAGTCTTGAATGTAACGTACTGTAAAACAAAACACACGGCAGAAGTGAAACTTTGCGTGCGATTTTAAAAAACAAAAGTGTAAAAACAAATAGTACAACGAAAATAAAAAACAAACAAACAGATACAAATCGAGGAGAAAAATACGAGTAAATGAAGAAAACCAAACATCAGTGAATTTGAAAAATCAAAATTTGAAATTCAAAAT
>JAPYZL010185405.1:0-18407 GCA_030522825.1 Platygaster orseoliae
ATAATAGTGTCTTAATAACTGCAACTTTTTGAGTTAAGATTTTTCAAAAATTCAAAATAACTTAGTAGCTTTGAGAAAATCGTAGTTATAGTCAGAAGCCTTCTTGGACCAGTGGTTAATTCTCTGGACTCTTACGCTCTCAGGGTCGAGGTTCGAATCCTGGCTCTGCGGCACTTTTTCTGAGTACCACATAAAGTTAAATGAAATAAAATAAAATAAAGTTTGGTTAAGTTAGGTTAGGTTAGATTAGGTTAACGGCCCTACGTTGGTACAGGGCTGGAAAAAAAAATTTTTTTTTCGTTATTCAGGTCATCTGACAGGTCGTCAGACGACATCTTGACGACTCGTCCGACAGGTCATCCAGGTTCTGATTACGAGTCTCGTCATTCAACTCGTCAATCGGCTCGTTACACAGGTCGTCTGATAGGTCGTCAGACGACATCTTGACGACTCGTCCGATAGGTCGTCTAGGTTCCGATTACGATTCTCGTTATTTAACTCGTCTATCAGCTCGTCATGGTTTGTCGGGTAACTTGGAAATACACCGCAACAATTATTTTTATCAAAAAACACGTTTTTTTGCTCAAATAAATAAATTTCTCGAGAAAAGATTCAATGTGAGTTTCTATCTTTCTTAAAATGATGAAAATTGCCTCCCCAAAAAATTGAATATATTTAAAATTTTTCTTGATTATCAGCCAAAAGATTAAAAAAAATATTTCATGAGTTTCTTTGTCACAAAAAAGAATTAGATAGTGTTATTCGATGAAATATTTACTTTGTAAACTTCAAACACATGCTCGAGAATCACGTTAACCACCGAAATCAAAGAGGAAATGGAATCGATCGCTCGTTATGGACGCGACGCAAACAAGTTAGTCCGACGATGGAGCCGCTTTTCAGGGTGGAGCTTTTGGTGCGTGGTCCATAACACGCGGCAATAACTAACCGGATTCCGTTATGCTACTGCTTGGTGCCGGCCCGACCGCCGTGGCACGTAGTATACGCTGAATCTATGGGCTCGTTTCCACTACCAAACCGTGCACTAGCCAAATGGACGCTGCAATAAAGGCCCGTTAACGCTAATTCGCGGAATTCTGATTGACGAGGGCCAGGGGGAACAACCGGGCTTCTATCACGAGCTCGTTCGTTTTCCCTCTTCGATCCCTTCGGATTCAGATTCCGTAACAAACGTCAAACTTATACGTTTTCATTTCGGTAATTGTTGCCCGGAAAAGAAAGTCCAAAAAAATTTCTCCTAACTTCTCTAAAAACGAGTTTAGTTGGCTGAACAAACGTTCGATCATTATTTGACTATGAAACTATTCCTTTTATTTTCTATTAATTTCTTATTGTTTTATCTAATAGAAATTCGATTTCTCCGGAAAATCAATTGTATAAAACTACTTCAAAACATATCTCTAAATTTTAAACTTTGATAATTACTCATCACTTTTCACGGTTACGAATCAGAGTCAGGATACACTTTAACGCTCTAAAAACCATGAGTTAGCAGAGAAAAAAAGTAATTGAACCCTTTTTTACCACTGAAAAATTGAACATGGCTTCTAAAATGAAATTAACAAAAAAGTGACAAACGTCTTTACCGGATGACCCCAAAAGAACTCGACTGTGAGAAGCCTCGCCCGTCGGCTTCATTTGAATACGAAAATTGTCGTGTCCCCTTATGACAACAATAAAAACCATAAAAACGACGTAGTCGTCACACGTGAACGCCATGCGTTACTACGGTTTTTCGTGCCGACCCCGGGAGATCCGTTGAAAGTGCGCGCCTGCGGCCTTATCCCTCGGGATCTGCCGTTTCCATCACGCCAGTTCACGTGGTCCGTCTTGGTAGACGTCGGGAGACTTCGTGTACGGGATACCTTAATCCAAAGTCGGGATCGACATTAAAATTCGATGCGATTTACAAGTGCAGTCCGCGTGGGAAAATGAATTGCAGAAATTCCAACTCTTTCAGTTAGAATTGAACAAAGATAGACCTTTTTAAAAAGATATTCTAGAAGTTACTTTTTTGATAGTCATTTTAAACGAATTAACTATTCTTTAAGTTCAATTTCAACCTTTTTTCAACTGGTAAATGTTGACTAGCATTAAATAAGTATTTTTTTTTTGTTACTTGATTTCTACTTTTATTACTACATTTTTTCTATTTCGAATTGAAAATATAATTTCATGGTTAAAATTTCAACTAACGAATCGGTAGAAGTAAACTAATTTACTAATTCAAAACATCTACTAATTCTATGTAAATTGATTGAAAATAATAGTTCATATTTACTATTCGCTTTGTCGAAATTATATGACTTATTCAAAAAAAAAAAGAAATCGGAGTATTTGCTAGTAATATCTTTTTCTTAACGCGAACTAGTCCAATTCGTACTGGAAATGGTTAAATTCGGCTGTTTTGAAATAAGAGAGACAGGGAATTAAAAAACGGTGGATTGCTCCAAAGGAAAATGGAAAGATTTTGTGTAACGTTGCTTTCATATTTTTGTAGGGTGGAATGAAAAATTTGCTTCTCAAGAGGATTTTCAAACATATTATATTCTGGCCTTTCAATATTTTTGATATTTGAATTCGCGACTTGTACAGATAGAAACTTTTCCATTTACTTCATTGTTTGGATTCTAAACTTTAAATATCATACTTTTTTAGTAAGACTACTTATAATGAAAATAAAAAATTTATGAATATTATCAAAATTTACATATTAATTTTGAAAATGTATAAAGAATTATAAAATATGGTTACAGAGTTGAGAAAATTAGACTCTCAAATTTCGAATTAGGATTGTATAATTTTTTCTAATTGTAAGTTCTATTCGTTCTTTCTAATCTTGATGATCTTCGAGTGATGAAAGAATTTTTCTTTTTTTTTTCCAATTTTGTTCCTAAATTTTAACTTTTGTTAGCAAATATTGACTTTTCAAAGTCATTATTCCCACACATGAAAAAGTCAAAATAACTTTCACAGTAAAAATTTCATTTAACAAACTGGCTGAAATTGACTATTGAAATTGACACTTTCGAAATATCTTTTAACTCATTCAATCAATATAAACAATTTGCTTTTTCTCGAAATTTTGGCGAATTCAAAAAACGAAATTTGAAGTTTTTTCGATAAGGTTGGCTTTTTACGGGAATTTCGCCTAATTTGAAATATGAATTTAGACTATTTGCTGGTAATGTCTTTTTCGATACCGTTAAACGGGGTGACTTTGTGACAGACGGGGTGACTTGTGACACTCGCTTTTTTTTATGACTTTTGAATATCGCTCCGCACCCGATTGCCTTAGAAGAACAATGTATATCATTTTGAGCTCGTCAAATATGTGGCGCCATTTGGCAATAAGCATCTTAACTTTTTCACTGACACCTTGACGTCACTAGCCAAATTGTTGAATTTCGTTTTTATGCGAATTGTTGTTAATTACGAAAACTTTGTGTCCAAGATCAAGTTCATTGTTTCTTTAGATCGAAAAAAGATTTACATTTTTAATTAATGATATCTTGGCTAAACTTCAGTGTAAAACATATAGAGCGAAGGCGTGGATTCATCACAATATGAAAGGATGACGCAATTTTGGCAGATTAGCGGGGTGACTTTGTGACATGCCGTTTGTCAGAAAGTAACTCCGCCAGTGGCGGATTCACCACTTGTGCCACCCTTTTTTAAAACACAATTCATAGTAAATTTCTAAAAAAAAGGCTAATATGAAAATTAAAGGGTAAAATTAAGCCTATATTATCAAAAAGCTGTAATAAATGAAGTACATAAAGCTATTTACGAGGTAACTTAAATGATCAATCAGATTTAGTGATATTAAAATGATGATTATAATAATTTTTTCAATCAATCAAAAAACTGTACTGAATGAAGTAAATAAAGCTATTAATTATGTAACTTTATACCAATTATTTTTATCCATGCATTTCTAGCCAAAACCAATGCTGTCACAAGGTCACTCCTATCGACGAGGTGACTTTGTGACAACCTGAAACCTAATCCTAGCCGATCCAATCAAATTAAGCAGGTTTTTAACATTTTAATCCTATAAAGAAAGGTCGAAGCAACAATGAGCAATACTCTTTTTGAATTTATGTTGAAAATTTTGACAGTTATTTATAAAAAAGTTCGAAAATTGTCACAAAGTCACCCCGTTTTACGGTAGGCAAACTAGTCAACTTTCAACTTGAATCAGTCAAATTCGACTACTTTAACTGTGAGAAATAGGAAGTTAAAAAAATTAAATTGCTACAGAGAGCAATGAAAAGATTTTCTCACGTTGTTTTCACATTTTCATAACACTGTGCGACAAATTCTAGGTAAAAATTTTAATATCAGAAAATAGAAGCAAAAATGTAATATACACCTAATTTAAAGACACACGTGTCTCAGGGTTTCAAGATATTAGGTCAATAAATCTTTCCATTTAAACTTTGAAGTGCGAGAAGGACACACCTATTCGAGCAATGTGCTAAAAAGAGAGAAAAGATAAAACAAATTGTTGAATTAATCGTTTTTGCGACCTAATTCACGAGACACGTGAATCTTTAAATTTAGCGTAGATTTCATTTTTGCTTCTACATTCCGATATCAAAATTTGTGTTGCACAGTGTAATCAACGGTGGAAGAAAAAAATTTTTTTGGGAGAATTTTCAGAAAAATCGTATTTTCACCTTTTAATATTTTGAGTTATTGAATTTCCTACTTCTACTGGTAGAGATTTTCCAAATTACTTGATTTTTAAATTCCTAATTTAAAACAAATTAATATTAATTGAAAAATGAATTTGTTGAAATTTTCAACACCTTACAGTTAATCCTGGAAATGAATAAAGAATTATTACATACAGTTGCAAAATCAATAAAATGTAACATTGTTCTGTACGAATTATGAATTTTACCCAAACCTAGTGTTGAAATTTAAGTTCAAAAATTCCTTATTCAAAATTGAATAATTCTGTACTTATCTTTTTCAATATATGTACATGTTTACCAATTTTCATTTTTTTAACCTCACATTTATTTTACTTGAGTTCCCAAAATCAATATTTATAAATGTGAATTTCGATAATTATATTGTTAAATTTTAAGATAAGGTCTATTTGAACTCAAAATTTCATAAACATATTTTAGAACTAAAAAAATTCAATACTGCAAAAATCCATAAATATAGCTATAATTACTCAACAGATTTTTGGAATTTAGTGCTCTAGGATACAAAAATGAAAAATTTTTAATACTATCTCATTCAAAATTTCAGGAGCTTTGTCATACTGAGACTTGCATAAATATTCAATACTATACTGAATTTCATGAAGTTTGAATATAGCCATGAAGAATGAGATTTTTTCGAATATTTGCGGAAATATGAAACTTGCTACAGCAGTATACATCGTGAATTTTTCTAAAAAATTGTTGCACAAAATTTTCTTCAAAATAAAAAAAACTGAAGTAAGGCTCAATGATACAGTTACTGCGCTCGGTTCTTTCATTGCCGCTTTTCGTCAGGGATTTAGAACTCGGATTTGAACGTTAAACACTTGCTATTCAGGTGTTTGCCTCACTAAATAGTAATGGGCTTTCTTTTATGTTTTTTATAGCCACTTCTGGAGTTTATCTAAGCAATTTAAGAAGGATAAAGTTCTTGTGCGTTCGACAAAAAAAACTGGTTCTTCGACTTCTTTGATCTAAGAAAGGCTTACTTTGTTATTCAGGTCCATTTCAGGTCGTTTCAGTTTTTTTACGGCGACATTAATGAGCCATATCTAGAGACTGCAAAATCTGATGAAAACTTTGAGTTACGTACACGGAATTCTTCCCTAGAAATTTAATCGTGATGAGGATTGGTGAAAATTTTGCCATTCTTTTGAATTTTTTTTTTTTTTTTAAGAAAACTGTAAATTTTTTTTATATTTGGATTTGTTTTTGACGAAAAATATGATTGTTATAAGTTATGTAATGGAAAGATTTTGCTAAAGTGTAAAAAAGAATTTGCTGCATTAAAATTCATTAAAAAAAATGAAGATATATTATTATTATGGATTCAATTAAATGTATAAATTCAGTTGCAATAAATAAATAAAATAACTGTAAGGTGATAAGTTACAATATTATTTGAATTTCAAATCCACTCATCATAACTTTATTGTAGGTTTTCAATCTAATTTCAATGAAAATCGAACGAATTTTATTTTCTGCCGGTTGAGATATATTCACAATGTTTTTCACAGCACAATATACTTCGAGATTTAGGAGTGATTTATTTTAGAAATAGAATAACTTTGTGATTCACAAAAAAAAGTTTTTATCACCTAATAAATGAAAATATTTCCAGGCTAAGGAAAGGTTCTGTTTTCAAAAATGTTGAGTCCGAACAAAAATCTATAAAAACTCCATTTTATAAAAAGTCTATTAAAATACTAAAACCTGATGAATCCTGAACTCTTGATCATCGAATTCTAGAAATTTTCACAGTAATCCATAAACGTACAAAATGTCTGAACGAATCTTACTATTTTAGTTAGTCAAAACTTTGACAAAAGCAACCAGTCGATATTGAATAAGAATTTGATATTTCCACTGTAAGTTAGTCAATTTCATCAAATTAATAAGTTTAAAATCTTACTATTAAATAGTCAATTCTGACAGATTCGTGTGTTGAAATATTGACGACAATAAATTCAAAATTTGTTTTCATAATTGAAAACTGAGTAGCAAAATAATAGAAAAATTGATTTATTTAATGCGAGTCGATATGCACTAGTCAAAACAGTTATATCTGACAATAAATATAGTTGAGTCTTCAAAAATCACTATTCTACAGCTCTTGACTGTTCATTTTTTATTAAACTAAATTGAGTTTAAGTTGAATTAATTTTTTTCATTTACACTTTTCATGATACTTTAACTATTCAAAAATACATCGTAATAAACATCTTTCTCACCAATGATCAAATAGTTACTGTCATTTTCCTCATCCACCTCATAGAATTCTACAAAAACCCGCACACACACCAAAAAATTTATGGATTGATTCTCAAAAAAACACATCCAAAATTCACAAGCAACTCCCCCCTCTCCTCGCCCCTCTCCTAATCCACCTGTACCCAAAATACCCCATAAAAAACGTCGCACTTCCTCAAACAAAAAAGCCCCAAATTCACGCAACATCAAGCGAATCGCGATAAACCTCAAGGCAAAATAAATCTCAGGTCCCCATTTCACCAATTTCCTTACAATCTACGCTTTTTTACCTGTATCGCAATAAAAAAAACCCGGCTTGTAAAAAAGTCACGGAGGATTTTCCGGGGAAACGCAAGGCGGCGAGAGAAGAAAAAAAAGGCCGAAAAAACTCGAGAGGAATTTCAAGGTCGGCCGTTAAAGGCCCCGGGGGGTGCCCAGCGTTTCCTGTGGCGGGGCCTCTTTCCGTTTCGTTTCAAGGGTTGCTGAGAAGAAAAGGCCGTTTTTACGGTCCCGAAAAACGGGGTGATTCCGCGGGTCCGAGAGCTCGTAAAGAGGCCCGTTTTTGAGGGCCTGGAGTTTTTTCTTTTTCCACGCAGATGTTTTTTTACGAGCGAAGGACGGACCCAAAGCTTGGGCTCGGGTCAACTTCCGAGGTTGGTTTAGTCGCTTTTCGCTTTCCGTGCGCTTCGTAAGTTGGACGATCGCGGGGTGGTTTTTTTTTTTGAGTGCCAGTGCTGTTTTCAGAGGGAAAATGGGGTTGCAGGAACTCAACGTGTTTCGGTCCGACGGCGCGAACGCGAGGTTTTTTCTTCAGCGACGGAAGACGAACGTGAAGGATTTTATAGAGATTGTGAAGGGAGTGAGGGGGGGGGGGTGAGTGATTGGGGCAGTTGTTGGAGGTTTTTGGAAAAAATTAAAGGAGTGAAGGTAAATGATTTTTTTGTGTCGGGGTTTCATGAGAACTAGAGAAAAGTGAGTTATTTGGCTGTGGAGTTGTAACGTGATGAAAGTATTAATTTATATATAGATTTTTTAGTTAGTTGATAAAGTCAAGGTGAGAAACTTATTTTTTATGAGATGAATAGAGCAGTGGGAGGTTGAGAGGAATGAGAAGAAACTCATTTATGTGAATGTTGAAGTGTTCAAAAGGAAGTATTTAACAGTGCTCTGCTACATATTTGAGATAATTTGGTGAATGTAAATTTTATTGAGAATATATCTAGCTGACTATTTAAAATTGTTGGAGGTTCGCAAGTTATGAGTGAATTTTCATGGAAATCTAGATTAAAAAATGAAACCTTATACACATAATTTTTTTTGTGATAATAAATGTAAAACACTGGTCTGAACGACAAATTTACTAAATTTTCACCATGAAGTAACAGATTATATATTATTATAAAATTTGATATGTCACGAAATGTAACTAGATTTTCAGTTAGTTATGTGATTGAATTTATAATTCTTCGATTGAAATATAAACTAATTGAATGAAATAACTGTATTCCACGTTGGAAATTATATAAATCTTTACAAAAATAATAGACATTATATTACTTTTAAAATCACTTTTTTTTTAATATTTAGTAACATAATACGTTTTTTATATTTTGCTTAATCTTATCAATTTTCGTATAACTCAATAATATATAACTAGCTGGTAAATCAAGTGAATCTCTATTAAAGATAAAAAGAAATTCCAGTTGTGAGTGGAGTTAGTTTAACTGAAGTTTCGAATTATATGAGGTTTTTATTTGTAAATTCTAGACGGTATTCTAAATAAATATTGACCTGAGTTACTAGTTTATGAAACAACTAAATCTCAGAAAAAATTTTTCGTCCATCAAACAAATTTCGAAATCTTTTACTAAGAGATCCTTCAAAATGATTGAAATACTATTAAGTGTACAAATTTCTAAAGAATTTAAAATAACGAAAATATAATTTTCAGTATATTTCTGATCTATCTACAAAAATACAGTCTGAGTTTAAAAGTAATTTCCAATTGTTAGTAGAGAAACAGCTTTTATAGTATGTACACATCCTAAAACTTTTCAACATCATAATTAATTAATCATGCATGGAAATACAGTTTCAAGTATAGGATTATATTTTCTATTGTATCAAGTTTCAAAAAACAGTTTCTTTTCCAATTTCAATCTCTTTGAGTAAAAAGGTTTTCAATATCTCAAAATTTCCGGGCTCGAACTTGAAATGGTAATAAATTATGAAGTAGCTAAAGTGCTTTTATTACTGTAATAGAAACCAGAAAAAAAAAGTTAAAATAAGATACAATATTTTTGAGGAAAATGATGGGGGAACATAAGTTTGGAAAAACAAAGACAACTTCAGAAGCAAATTTTTTACTTAATAGAAATGTTCCAACAATTTTGTTTTTTCAATAATACAGATATCTTTTTGTTAAAAAAATATTTACTTTTTAATTAAAGTTGAATACCTTTATTTGGATGTGCCTGATTGAAAAAATTTTATCATAACTCAAAATCAGAAAAAAGTTAATGAAAATAATTAAGGACTTTTCCTTAAATTTCACTTCTTTTAATTCAGCCGAAAGTTGAATGTTTAAAATTGAATATTTGTTTCAAAAAGGTAAACTTTCTTTTTGAAATATAATATTATAGGTTTCATATGTAAAAAAGTAAAAGTTTTTAAAACAATTTTGAGCATGTTCAACAACTACCCTAAAAATATTATATTTAGTTTGATGATACACTCGTGAGTACTATGATTCTGAAAATATCATAATAATAACAATTATTTTCATATCGAGAAATTTTTGTATATTATAAATGATACATTGTATGTAAAAAATTAAGTTGGTTTCATCTCTATCTTCAAAAATTTTTCTTGTTTCATTCCCATTCCATAAGCTTCAATTTGTTTTTAAATTACTCAATAAGAAATAGGCCGAATATTTACATGTTTTTTGAAAGTTAAATCACGTCATTCCACTCTGTACAATGAACAAAAATCAGCGCTGTAGGAAGTCGACTTCGTTCCGCTCCATCTAAAAAATTGGAAAACTACCGAAAAATCCTTGAAAGGCACGCGACAGCGACCCAATAACAGGTAACTTAATGGTCCCGCGTAGAAAATATTTGGACAGGTAAATTAGGTGAAACTGCATCT
This sequence comes from Platygaster orseoliae, assembly GCA_030522825.1. NCBI lineage: Eukaryota > Metazoa > Arthropoda > Insecta > Hymenoptera > Platygastridae > Platygaster > Platygaster orseoliae. Next base: position 10,143 of record JAPYZL010185405.1, read on the forward strand.
TTATCACGCTCTCGTGAAAGCTTTTTACCTGCTCTCAAATTTCCCGTGTCCAAAATAACATGACCTCCCTCGCAATTTGAGTCGGTCCCAAAAACGGCTGTGAGGAAATCAGCACAAGTTTTTTACGAATTTCAATTAAATTTACGTATAATTTTAAAGGTGAGAGGTTTTTTATTCTGTTCTAAAAAAAAAAATAGTTTCCTAAAATTGTTTTAATATCAGGCACGTATACAGAAATTTTTTTTTGGGGGCTCAAACTCCTGAAATTCCAATAAAGTGAATTATTATTATATGTCAAAATAAAAAAAAGTATGAAGATCAGTACTGAGAATACATATTAACTTATTCACACAATTACAAACAATAACGAATGATTATTATAAATTATCATAAAATTTAATAATTATAACAACCATAATGTAATAACTATGAAAATATCAATAAATTATTCAAATGCTGTAAATATAAAAAAAGTATGAGAAAAAAGGACTACAAATGTGCATCAATGTTACATTTTATTCGTAAAATTTACTTTATATATTGAAAAATGTTGTAATCTATACAGCAATCCATAGGAATGCTAAAAACTTTCGAAAATACCATACAATACAACTAAATGTTATAACTAACATACCTACAATCCGAAAATTCTAAAAACTTAAGGAATACTCAAGACCTACGTATTTTTATTTTTCTTTAAACCTGAAAAAATGTAATCGTTAGGTGAGAAAAGATTTAAATTCTTAGAGAGCTGTATGAAAATCCATAACCTTCTAAGTCGTATGAATACTGGCGGAATATAATAAATACAAAAAGTATTATACGAAAAATTTTCACCTCAGGGAAATGAAAAAGTCATTAAAAAAAATTTTATCATTTATCATAGGTTAATGAAAAATGTACTAATTTTTATAATCTTATAACTTCAAAAATTGAAAAATTGTACTTCTGTAACCAGATCATTAAGGATATAAAATTACTAAATCCTGCGAGAAATATACATAAACTTTTCTAAAAAACCCTCCTGAATATTTTTCCTGGATAAAAAACACGTATTATTATTATTTTTTTTTTATAAAGTGAAAACTTTTCTTTATTCCATAAATATTTACATTATGTTTGGACTTTGCATTATCAAAGTGCACATAGCGATTGTATGAAAAAAAAGTTTACATCTCGTGGAAATAAGATATTATAATGTTCATATTTATTAAACTCAATATTACTTCATTTTTTTTTATCCGTACACTGAAAAACAAATTCATTTTAATAGAATAAATATTTGGTTTAGGCATACCAATTTTTCGTACTGTAAAATATATCTTGTTCGGACAAATCAATGCAAATCGGCAGGAACGTGTTTTATTTAAACTGAATTAAAATTTGTTAGAGTCTAATAAAATTTGTTGGTCTAAAAATAAATTTTTTTATGTGAATCAAATATTTGGTTGGTCAAATAACAACCAAACGTTTGTTAAAACGGAACAAATCGGTGTTACAGTGTAGATTTTCATTTAAAACTCTGTTTCACATTTCCCAGATTAAAGTGCACTCGTTATGAACAACCATAAACTTTGGCTAAGCGTGATCTTATTAAAGTTTCAAACTGAGTCAGATGTATGAATCCCGGGGTAACTAGGTGGACGCGTTTTTCACGCTTGCCTTTCCATTAACCTTCTGGCGCATTACGTGCAGCTCTTAGACTTACTGCATATTGATCTCATCAATCCTTTCCCGCCCTCGCATCCCCGAACAATTTCCCCGCGGAGTTTTTCCGACACGAAAAAGCCATTATTTACAATATAAAAAAACCCGTTTCCGTCCCTCCAAAAATTTTCTTTTGAAACCAGAGTAAAACAGTTTGAATTTGATTCGAACTAAAAGACTTTTATAATTTTGAAAAACCTTTTAATATTTATTGAGTATGAATAACAAAGAACATAAAAAATTGTAGAATTTCGAATCAGCCAAATAATTTAATAGAGAATTACTCCAAAAACGTGGATTTTTAATAATTTTTCGAAACAAGTGTTTAAGTTGAAATCATACATATATGATTAAAGCATTTTTTTAGATTAAAAATGTCAATATCAATACTTGAACTTTTTGAAAGTGTGAAATCAAACTATTGGAGTTTTTTTTTAATTTTGAAAAAACTGGAACACTTGATTTTCAGGAATCAGATTTCTAGAACTAAATCTTTTTGAAACCATAGTAGAAAAGTTTGTCCCAAAAGATATTCATAATTTCAAAAAATTGATAAGGTTCTCAGTATGAATATCATAACTTGAAAAATTGTCAGGTTTTGAATCAGCGAAATAATGTAACAGGGAAACGACTCAAAAAACGTGAACTTTTAGAATAGTGTGTATAATTTTGAGAATATTTTGAATACAGGTGTTTGAGTTGGAATTATTTTTCTTTTACGATTTGAGCATTTGTAATGATTGGAAAACTCAATAATCGATCTTTAAAAAAGCATGAAATCAAACTCTGAAAGCTTTTATTATAATATTTTTGAAACTAGATTACTAGATTTGTAGAAACAAGATTTTTCATCCGAATCCGTGTGAAACCAGAGTAGAACATTTTGTCTTAAAAGATTTTAATAATTTTGATAAACATTTTAATTATTATTGAGTATGAATTAAAAAATTTGAAAAAATTTGAGGTTTTGAATAAGAAATATAATTTAACAAAGAATTCACTCAAAAATCTGGATTTTTCAGTTATGGGTGTGCAATTTTGAGAATTTTTTGACATCAGGTGTTTGACTTAAAATTATACTTCTTCTACGACTTAAGCATTTTCAACAATTTAAAATGGGAAAATTCAGTTATCTAACTTCTTCAAGCATGACACCAAACTCTAAAAATTTTTATATTGAATTTTTTACCTTGGTGAAGAAAATGCATGTAAATACTACTTCCAGGAAAAAATTTAGGTGATGTTTACAATAAAATGCTGTATTGCAGAATCAGTCAAAATATGTATTTATTTTTTTGTAGTAATTAATTATTGAATAATTTGAATTGAATTGTAAAAAATACGGAATGATTTGAAACTAATGTTGTACTCACAGCAATATTATGTTATAATTCCTACTAAACTAAATTTTAGAAAAGCCATATAGTTTTGACTGTATTAAAATATGTATTGTTTTTACTGTCATATTTTTGCGTGTTTTCTAGTTAATTATATTTCGATTCGAATTAACGAAATTGATGAAATGAGTAGTAGATTTCTTAATACTACATTCCTTTTTACTATAGATGTACTGATAGACGTATATTCTTTATAAAAAAAATTATGTTGGACGAAAAAAACTGCGTATTTAGAAACGATTCATTGTGTTGTATTGAATATTTATTTTATTATTTTCTTTATTTAAATAATTTATGATTGTAGTAATTTGTTTTTATTGTATTTAATATAAATAATTTTTTTTCAACTTACAATCAAAGTTATAAATTTTTTGTCATAAAATTTTCGAATTTGTAATACAAAGTACTAAACGATTAAAATAAAAAAACGAATACTAATTTCAATTTCAAATTTACAATATAATTTGGATAAAAGATTGGTTTCAATGATTTTCAAATGACGTTTCAATGATTCCTGAATTTGATTTTCCCAAAAATAACTTAATATTCATAAACAAAATGTTATCAAATTTTCAAAGTAATCGACAAAAATGTATTTCAAAAATATTCCACTTACTCGACAAAAAAATCTATAAATTTCTGCAGTTTTACATCATGTATTTATCAAAGACATAAACACAAGTCACACGTAAAATTTTTTTCAAGTCCATAATCCAAAATATGTTACAAATTATGAACATGTAAAACACTTATTTGCGAATATTCATAATTAAAACCCTAATACATTTTTTTACCAGAATTCATATCGCAACGTTTATCCTGAATTATTGGCTCGCACGGATTTAATAATCTGCGAGAATTAATTAACGGGAGCCTCGTTAGCAAGTTAATTAAAGTCCTTTTTCATGTCTCACTTCGGTATGCCGATCGTTATCGATTAATCGTTTCAAGATGTAATTAGATAATTGAACAGAAAACGATATGTTATTACAGTGAAAACAAGAAAAACTTACGAACATAAATGTATGTTGGAACGGAATGAAAAGTGGAAAAGTGGAAAAACTGGAAAAGTTGATGTGACACATGCAATTTCTGGTATTTAAATTTGGAAAAGGGAAAAAAATATTTTAGTTTTTTTAATTAAAAAATTAATCATTCTCGCGTGAGAAGCACTGGAAAATACTGTCCATTTTTTGTTTATTGTGGAGAAAACTTATTTTACCGGAGTTTCGATGTTTGAAACTGAGGGATAAGAATGAAAGTAAAAGTTGAATACACTTTGGAGGCGCTTGGGACGTTCTCTAAAAGTTGCCTTTGTTTGATGGCCGACTAAATCGGGCTTGCCAACCCCCTAATGCGTCATTACTGTCGGCTTTTACGGCCGACTCGTATCATTTCACTTAGGTATATTGATATGGCAAACGAGTTCCCGACCTCGCACAACGCAGGCAGTGTGGCTTTCTTTAAATGCTACAAGACATTCGCGAAAAAGATTTTTGCACCTTCAATCATGAAAAGGATAATTCAACGTTTCTTCAGTTCTAGTTTCGTGAGTAATAGAAATTACCGTATCATTTTTATGTAAGAAAATGACGCGAAATTGAGAATCCGAGATTTATTTGCATTTTAAACAAGTAAAAAAGTGACCAAATTAGGTCTATTTAAAAAAATATATTCTACATTATAGAACATCAAAATTTAAAAAATTTTTAATCTTAAATAATATATTCTGAGTAATGAAAAATAAAATGAAGACTATTATAAGTTTGAATTAAGCCATGAAGTAGTATGATGAGATTTTTTCTGACGTTCTACAATACTTTTTATAATTTTATTAGAAATTTTCACTATTTTTTGAGTTAAAACGTGCTTTTTGCAAATGACAGAGTTCGCGTTCTATAAATGAGTTGAATTTACCAAAGTAGAAGATTACAGTTTCCTAACCTCTTTCCTTCAGACATTGAATGAGTGAATAATGTTTCCTTTTTTAAGAATTTCTTTAGATTTCTACCTAAATATTTCTAATCTTTTAGATTATCGTTTGTTTCGTTGATTTTTGCTGTATTTTATGGCAAAACATATGTTATTATGAGGTGGCCCTACAAAAAATGTATCATTCTATATTATTATATTGTTTGTTAATTTTCTTTTATCATAAGCATAAGTAAAACAATACTGATATGATAAAACAGAAAACAACTTGAAAATTCCTTCAAAATTTAACCGTTTTTGAAAAAGTAACTAAGAACTACATACAATATAAATTATTACACATTTTAGTTGAAAATCCTGAAGAAGTTTTGAATTGAATTTTTCCAAAAACCAATAAGAGATTGACTTTTACAACTCAATTTTAAAAATTATTGCTAGATCATTTTAGAAAAAAATTTTCGTTACAAGCATTCTATACAGAAATCTTGAAAATGTTTTAAAATCATTTTGTCGAAAAAAAAAGGAAAAATTTGTAAAAATATCTGAAAAAATTTATCGCCATCAGAAGCATTTTTCTTGTTCTGGTTTTTTTTACAAATTAAATGTTATTAAAAAGTTGTGCAAATAATACTGAATAACGTTCAACAAATTTTGATTTTATTATGTTATTGCTTGTATTTTAGAGTTTATCGTAGGCTCTATCATAAAAATAGATTATTGTTGAAAACAATCGTTAGTGATTATTTATGATTTGCTGCAGAAAAAATTTAGAATCCCTTTCACACACAATTTTTTTCTAACAAAACACTGTTTACAACTACATTACATATTTAATTTTCGTCTATGTTTATCTGAAAGAGTTTCACAGAAATAAGCAATATAAATCTAAAATCCGTGAAAATGAGTCAATAGAGTAAAATTGTCTCAAATGTGCATGTCAAATTAACAAAAAATGAATAAATTTTGATTAGAGTCACAAAATACTATGTTCTTTAATTTAATAAAAATTCAACACAATTTTTCTACGTTGCAAAGTTAATGGATGAAAAACCAAACTTGAAATGAATCTTGTTGAAGCAGTATATCGTCGTAAATTAATTCTATGATTCAACTTGGCAATAAATTGGAGTAGAGATTCACAACGAAATGCCTATCTGACTCGTACAGCAAACACGTTATCGTTCAAATCCACTTTTGCTCCCGGTGTTAGTTCGAGTCTCGCGATCAAGAGAATATAACGCGCTGTTTGCCGGTCTCGCAAGTCTTTATGGACCAACTTCACGATCTTTCGATGTTACATTTGAGCACCAATAAACGCATTATGTGTTTACAAAGATTATAGAACAAGTGTTACGGTTAGTTTGAGGATACAGAATTTCGGAAATAAAATATTGACATGATTTCACCAAATTACTATTAAATAAAATAAAAATTCTTATTTATCAATAACATTTTCGATATTCGGATATACATTCTTACCTATCATTATGTATTATCATTTTTTTTATGTAACATCCATGTAATTATAAGTAATTTGATGATAAAAATGAATAAATCTAGTCATTTCGCAATTACAGAGATTCGAATCAGATACGTGATTTACTTCAAATTTCGTGGAGATCTCACGGAATATTGCGAAATTCCGTTTATCGAAAAAGCATTTACAATGCATTTATCAGGAGCCTGGTAACGAGATTCGATCGTGACTGCTGTTCAGTGTGATAAATTTAAAAGTATCGTGGAACTACTGTGGATTCAAGCAGTGATTGAATTGATTGGAAAGTTCAACAGAAAGAGATATTCATATAAAATGTGCATTAATGTTAACAAATAACGAATAAAATCAATTTTCGTAGATTTGTATCTTAAAACGTGAATGATATCTATAAAATTCTAATGTCCTCAGCTATGCCTCGGGTCTAAAACTTTGTTTTTGTCAAATCTAGATTTTCTTCACTTGCACCTCGATGAACTATGAATGTATTTGTAGTTTCAATCATGAATAAAATTCCTTCATGTTAGCCTTAGTTGTTTATAAAAATTTTTTCTATATATCTTGCGAAAGTGTTATAAATTCAAACATTCATTGAATCTGCGTATTACTAAGTTCAATTATTTTTTGAATTCAATAAACTGTATCTAAATGTTAACAAATATTACAAATTGTTATTTTCTCACATGCATTGTTCTCCGAACAATAAACATTATTTTTTTAATATCGAATTTTCATCACTTACGCACAGTAATGAAATTCTACATGCAAATTATGTTTTTAGAACACATTTTGATGTAAAAATAAATTCCATTTATTCTTTTATTTATTTATTTGAAAATTTTTCTGTCACATCTGATTTCAAGTTTTGAAAATAATGATTTTGTTTATCTCACGATAGAGTTCTTATATAATTTTTATTTAGATCTATAATAATATTTTTTCAATACATTCTGTCACAAAATATCCTACATAGATTACAGTTTTAAAATGAAAGCGAAGAATCGTTCCGACGGAACAATTTCATCTTTGAATAGAACGAAAATCTAACAAGATTTTTTTGCTGTGTTTGAAGTGAAAAATCGTTGCAAAAAATGATGATCATTGAGCAATGATTCAAGGAATACGGAAGAATAAATATATGCGTCAAAAATGTAATTAGCTACGTTCTAATGAACCGCATAATGATTACTATCTAAATTAAAAATATTTTATAATTTTTTATACGAAATAAATGATTAATTTCAAGATAAACTTTATTGTAAATTAAGATATTCTAATAAACTGCAATATTAGAATATTGTATGAGTAAATTTCTGTCTAACAAGTATGTAAATCCAGAAAAAAATTTTTTTTTTTCAAAATTAATAAGAACAATCGTAAAAACCTAATATTGAATTTTTTTAACTGCACATTGACTGAAAATGATTCTTGGTGGCAAATCATCATTTTTTTTTTAAATGTTTTTTTTACAAGTTGAAAAACTAAATTTTCTATCATGTTTTACTTGACGAATCGAATATTAACGAAAAAACCTCAAAATGATCATAAATGTAATGAAATTATTAGTATACAGGGTGTCCCAAAGTCCGCGATAAAAAAAAAATCCTAAATTCCTTTTTCAATTTTGAGTCGAAAGGTCCTTTACCACTTTTTGCAAAACTCAAAAACAAAGAAGTTATTCAAATTTGAAATTTAAACAATAGACGTGCTCTTACGAGGAGTGGGGATAAAAAC